>CAWUFW010018429.1:0-222113 GCA_963921515.1 Calotriton arnoldi
ACGACGACCGATGATGCTATTGGCTAGACTGACTTGCCCAGCATACACAGTATTCCTTCCTTTCAGTGGGCTTCACTGTGTGGTGGTGTTGTAGTGGTGGCTACATGTCTGGATGTGTTTGTTAGTTATATTTGTGCCACTGCCCAGCTGTAGTTGTAGTTGTGTTTGTACATGTGATGACACAGTTACATGTCACTATGAGATGGCATGTGTTGTGTTTATCTGACTGACATACACATTTTGGGATGGTTCTGTTCTGGTTGGTGTGTATTTGCTAAGGGTGCATGGTTTGACTCTCCCCTTGACAGTGATGTGTGTGTATTGTGGCACAATATTGTGTACATTTGTTGTGTACTCACCAGGCTCTGGGATGTTTTCTAGTCCATATACGCTCACTGGTGGTAGGATGGCCCGCACCTTCTCCTCCCAGGGCCTGAGGTATACTGGCTTGGCAGGAGGGCCACTGCCGGTGTGTTGGCTCAAGAGGTAGTCCTTCTTCAACAGCTCCCTGACCCTCCTGCGCACGTCATACCACCTGTTCTGGATGTCTATCTTTGTGCGCAAACATGGTGATTGTGCGTTCACCCTATCGACGATCCTCTCCCACATCTTGGTTTTCTGCGACATGGGTGTCTGTTGGACCAGTGTACCAAACAGCTGTGGCTCTACCCTGAGGATCTCATCTACCAGGACTTCCAATTCACAATCTAGGAACTTATGATTCTTCTTTGGGGGCATGGTGATGGGTGGTGATGGTGAGTGATGTGTGTGTTGGTGTGCAGGTGAAGGTGTGTGAGTGTGTGTTTTGCTGGGTGTATGTGAGGTTGCTATTTGTTGGGGTGCTGATGGTGTGTGGCTTGTGTGATGGATGAGCTGTGGGTGTGTGGTTGCTGTCTGTTGAGTGCTGGCAGGTAATTTGAATTTGCAAAGGATCATGGTCGGGATTTGTGTCCTTTATATGGTTGGAGTTGTGGGTGTGTCTTTGTTCCCTGCCCCCTCCCCCAGTATTTATTGGCTTTGTAATTGCTTGTTTGGCCTGTTTTTGTGTATTTTCCCTTTGTACTTTTTGTGCATGTAGGAGACGTTCTTGTGACCGAGTCGGACCCTGCAGTTGTCTCGTACGGGCTTCTCCGATTCGTTCACGCTGTGTTTGTGCTGTTTTCTATGCTGCTTACGTGTCGGTCGCGGTGTTTTGGGTTGCTTCGGCTCGCAGTTTTCTATGCGTGTCGGTCGTACGGCTTGTCCTCCGTGCGACTCGGTCGTGTTTTCCACGCGTTGCATCGTACTTGGCGGGTAGGAGTTCGCGGGTACGTTTCGTTCGGGATTGTTCCGGGTGCGTGTCGGTCGGTTCGATTCGCGTGTTTTTCCGGCCGGATTGCTGTTTTCCGGGCGGCTCGGTCGTTCGGCTTGTGTTCCGTACGAGTCGGTCGGGTTTTGCATGATTCTCATCGTACTTTGCGGGTCGGGCTGCACCGGTACGTGTCGGTCGGAATTAATTCCGGCTCCGAGTCGGTCGGTACGTTTTCCGGCCCGAATCGGAATCGACCCCTAAGTCTCCTGAGTCCTACGGACTGTGATTGGTCGCCACAACCCTGGTACAGAAGGCTGCGTGCAATCTGCCGCGGGGTACTGATACATTCACAGAATGACACTATGATGCAATGTAGAGAGATGGAGCAGAAACTGGACAGAACAGGGTGACACCCTGTAGAAGAACTTTTTTCCTTCCTTTTAATTAGGGATTTAGTGAAAGGTGGTCAAGGGCTGGGGGGGAGAGGGCTTTGGGAAATTGGTACTGTTTACATTGTTGGCGCTTGTCATGTGATCAAGGCCCGCAAGAGCCAATACGTGTAATGGCTGCATTTTGATTAAAAAACTTCTGCACTTATCTGGTGGTCCGTGCCCGTTTGTGAGAGGAATACAAAGGAAGCCACAGTATTGAGGATATATATATATATATATATATTCACTGAAAAAACCGTAGGTTTCAGGCACGTTATAGTTAGAAATTAGCATTTTAAAAACCTTTGAAATTCACTGAAAAAACCATAGGTTTTAGACACGTTATAGTTACAAATTAGCATTTAAAAAACCTTTGAAATTCACTGAAAAAACCATAGGTTTTAGGGACAGTTATAGTTACTTGGACATTGCACTCGTAAAAAACCCGTGAAATTCCCCCGTTATAGTTAGTTCAGCTAACTATAACTCGCGCCCCGCAATGCACTGCTGATGACGTCACATATTACATCACTCATGACATGGTCAGTGACATCACTGATGACATCACTGATGACATCTCAAATGACATCACTGATGACATCATCCAGTGACTGTGTGTTTCTGTAAAGTTTAAATATTTTTAATATATATAGGGAAAGGCGTATTAAAGAATGAGTGGGTGTATAAGTGTGTGTATGGATGATTTAGTAGGTGCGTGACTAATTCTATAAGTGAGTGATTAAACGTATCTTACTGAATGCATGGGTTACTGACTAAACTGGGTGAATGTCTGTATCTGTCTGTTGCTGTGTAAGTGGCTGCATGGGTTTGTGAATAGCTACATGAGTGTCTATAAGAGTTATTGATTTGTTGTCTGAGTATCTGTATGGGTGCCTGAGTGTTTGTGTGGATGGGGTGTGTGCGACTGTGCATAGATGTGTGAGTGGGTGATTCACTGGGTGGATGGTTTCAAGAGTGCATCTGTGATAGACTGTATGGGTGGGTAAGTGTGTGTAACAGTGTGTTAGTGAGTGAATGTATGTCCCAGTGGTACATGTGTGAGTAACTACATATGTGAAAGGCAGTATATATGTGTGTTAGAGTATTTAAATGGCTATAAGTGAGAGTGTGTTATTGTGAGAGTGGCTGTATGGATGAGTGTGTGCTTGTATCAGTGATTGTATAAGAGCGTAACAATGTGCTAGTATTTGTATGATTAAGTGAGCTGGTGTGTGTATAACTGTATAGGTGAGTAAATGGCAGTGTGTTTAATTATTTGTATGACTGACTAGGTGTGTGAGTACCTCTATGGATGAGTGGCGGTGTTTGAGTGTCTATATAGGAGTAAGAGTGCATATGATAGTCCTGTACTGAGTGACCATAAGTATGAGTGACTGTACGGGTGAGTGAGTGGATGTGTGTGTGTAGACCTAAGAATCAGTGAGTGGGTATGTAGTTATTGGTGTTGGAGTGTCTATGGTTTTGCGAATGGCAGTCTGTAATTTAGAGTGGGTGTATCAAAGGTTATATTAGGGTGTGAGGAGGTGCATCAGATTATCACGTGGATGATGTCATCAGTGATGTCATTTGAGATGTCATCAGTGATGTCATCAGTGATGTCACTGACCATGTCATGAGTGATGTAATATGTGACGTCATCAGCAGTGCATTGCGGGGCGCGAGTTATAGTTAGCTGAACTAACTATAACGGGGGAATTTCACGGGTTTTTTACGAGTGCAATGTCCAAGTAACTATAACTGTCCCTAAAACCTATGGTTTTTTCAGTGAATTTCAAAGGTTTTTTAAATGCTAATTTGTAACTATAACGTGTCTGAAACCTATGGTTTTTTCAGTGAATTTCAAAGGTTTTTAAAATGCTAATTTCTAACTATAACGTGCCTGAAACCTACGGTTTTTTCAGTGAATTTCAAAGGTTTTGTAAATGACAATTTTTAAATGTATTAATTGTTATATTAATTTTTTTCATACTGATTTACTACATTTTTAGAAACAATTTTTTTTACATATTTTATTTTTTAAATTACATTGTAATTACATTATACATTACATTACAAAAAATACTTTCTCACAATGAATTACTTTAGTTTAAATACTTTGCACATAGGCAATAGACTTTTAAGTACAGTAGTTACAGTTGTTGCAATGGGCAACACATTTTCAAACACAATGCAACATTCAGCTCAATGTGAATTTCTAGTTAAATGCAATTAGTTACTTTATGGATTACTTTTCTAACCACAGGACTGGATCCTAGATTCAGTCCTGGGACATCTCCTGTAAACAGTTGAGTAAAAGCGTTTTGGTTACAGTACTGATTTTTAAGGAATATTATTGTATTTTAAAAGTTGACACTTAGAAACTTTTTCTCATATAGTCACCAATGTTATCCTATGGAAGGAAATTCACTTAGCAGGTAAAAACTGTTATCGTTACTTTTTCTTACTCAGTGTTGGATCCTGGATCCAGCACTGGTGCATCTCCTGTAAACAGTTGAAAGAATGCGTTTAAGTCATACAGGCGATTTTTAAGGAATATTTGTAGTTTGTAAAAATCAACACTTTGAAACTTTTTTGCTGAAAACCAGACAATGGATTCCTATGGAAGAAAATATAAGTTACTGGTAAGTACGGTTAAAATTACTTTTCAGGGTCAGTGCTGGGCTAAAAGATGCAGCACTGGGTTCTCTCCTGATAACAGGTGAGTAAATCGGATTTCGTATTTCGGCTGATTTTAGAGGAATATTTTAAAGTTCCAAAACTCCACACTTAGAAGAATTTCCAAGTGAAACCAGTCAATGTTAGCCTATGGAAGAAAATTCAAGTTACTGGTAAGTACGGTTAGAATTACTTTTCAGGGTCAGTGCTGGGCTAAAAGGTGCAGCACTGGGTTTTCTCCTGATAACAGGTGAGTAAGTCGGAATTCGGATTTCGGCTGATTTTAGAGGAATATTTGTATGTTTCAAAAATCAACACTTAGAAACTTTTTCAGCAAAAAGCAGGCAATGATATCCTATGGAAGGAAATTCAAGTTACTGGTAAGTACGGTTAAAATTACTTTTCAGGATTAGTACTGGGCTGAAAGATGCAGCACTGAGGTCTCTCCTGATAACAGGTGAGTAAATCAGAATTCGTATTTCGGCTGATTTTAGATGAATATTTTAAAGTTCCAAAACTCCACACTTAGAAGAATTTCCAAGTGAAACCAGTCAATGTTAGCCTATGGAAGGAAATTCAAGTTACTGGTAAGTACAGTTAAAATTACTTTTCAGGACCAGTACTGGGCTGAAAGATACAGCACTGAGGTCTCTCTTTATAACAGGTGAGTAAATCGGAATTCGTATTTCGGCTGATTTTAGATGAATATTTTAAAGTTCCAAAACTCCACACTTAGAAGAATTTCCAAGTGAAACCAGTCAATGTTAGCCTATGGAAGGAAATTCAAGTTACTGGTAAGTACGGTTAAAATTACTTTTCAGGACCAGTACTGGGCTGAAAGATACAGCACTGAGGTCTCTCCTGATAACAGGTGAGTAAATCAGAATTCGTATTTCGGCTGATTTTAGAGGAATATTTGTATGTTTCAAAAATCAACACTTAGAAACTTTTTCAGCAAAAAGCAGGCAATGATATCCTATGCAAGGAAATTCAAGTTACTAGTAAGTACGGTTAAAATTACTTTTCAGGACCAGTACTGGGCTGAAAGATACAACACTGAGGTCTCTCCTTATAACAGGTGAGTAAATCGGAATTCGTATTTCGGCTGATTTTAGAGGAATATTTGTATGTTTCAAAAATCAACACTTAGAAACTTTTTCAGCAAAAAGCAGGCAATGATATCCTATGGAAGGAAATTCAAGTTACTGGTAAGTACGGTTAAAATTACTTTTCAGGACCAGTACTGGGCTGAAAGATGCAGCACTGAGGTCTCTCCTTATAACAGGTGAGTAAATCGGAATTCGTATTTCGGATGATTTTAGAAGAATATTTGCACAATGGTGAAAGAAGGGGGCGGGGCCTGAGGTGACATCTGTGCAAACGCGCCCCGTGGCGCGTTTTAAGTTGGGGGATTAAGTCCCCTTGAATCCTGAGGGTCCCTAGGGGCCAACTAGCCCACCAGGAACCTCCAATATGCGCCAGGGGCTGCGTTGCAGAGACGTGTAGAGAGGCCACACCCTTTTACACCTCTCTGCAACGCAGCTCTGTGGCGCTTTCTGGATGTACCTGTTGGGCTAGTTGGCCCCAGGGACCCTCAGGATTGAAGGGGATTTAATTCCCATCTTAAAACGCGCCACGGGGCCTGTTTGCACACATGTCACCTGAAGCCCCGCCCCCTCCCTTCACCACTGTGCAAACACGCCCCGTGGCGCGTTTTAAGTTGGGGGATTAAGTCCCCTTGAATCCTGAGGGTCCCCGGAGTCCAACTAGCCCACCATATACCTCCAAAAAGCGCCACAGAGCTGCGTTGCAGAGAGGTGTAAAAAGGGGCGGGGCCTCTGTACACCTCTCTGCAAGGCAGCCCCCTGGCGCATACTGGAGGTTCCTGGTGGGCTAGTTGGCCCCCAGGGACCCCCAGTATTCAAGGGGAATTCGTTCCCCCTCTGCAAACGCGCCAGGGGGCGCGTTTGCAGAGTGGTGAAGGAAGGGGGCGTGGCCTGCGGGCCCGATCGTTTTTTTTTTTTTTTGTCGCCTGAAGGGGGCTGTGTGGCCCCCTTCCTTTTTCCTGTTTTTGGGCCCTGGGGACCCCATCCCCCAGGGCCTTACCCCTTTTTTGTAATTAAAATTTTAAAAAAAAACGGGAAGGGGGCCGCGTGGCCCCCCTTCCCTTGGCCTGTATTGGCCCCGGGGACCCCATCCCCCGGGGCATGGCCTCTATTTTTAATTTTATTCTTTGGAGGGGGGCTGTGTGGCCCCCCTCCCGGGCCACTACTTGCCCCGGGGACCCCATCCCCCGGGGCTGGCCCTCTCTGTTGGGGACTGTGGGGGGTCCCCAATCCCCCACAGTCCCGCCGGCTCCCGCGTCCCTTGGGAGCCGGCATTGCTTTCCACATGGGGAGCTGCTAAGATGCAGCTCCCCATGTGGAAAGCTATCGGCTTTGGATATTGGAAGAGAGAGCAGGTTTCCTGCTCTCTCTTCCAATATCCAAAGCAGTTTGCTATGGCAGGATGGGAGCCGCGAGGCTCCTGTCCTGCCATAGCAAACTACAGTGTCCCGGGGGTAGGCACCCCGGGACACTGCAGGAGCCGGCCCTGGTGGGTGGCGGTCCCCAGGGCCATCAAGGGCTCCAGGAGGGGGGCCGCGCGGCCCCCCTCCCTTAAATTGCACATCCCCGGGGAGGTGGTGGTCCCCTGGGCTCTGGGGGTCCGTAATGGACCCCCACATTTATTTTATAAGTGCCCCGGGGAGGTGGTGGTCCCCGGGGCGTGTGGGGGGGCTGGAGCCCCCCCACACTTATTTATTAAAAAAGAAGCCCCGGGGGGTGGCGGTCCCTGGGGCTGCGGGAGGGCAGAAGAGCCCTCCCGCACCATTTTTTCAATAAAGCCCCGGGGGTGGCGGTCCCCGGGCTTGAGGGGCCCTTGAGGCCCCCCACACATAAAATTAACCCCCCCACCATGCCCCCGGGACTTGGGCCACCCGGGGCAAAATACAATCGAAACACGGGAGACCGCGCTCGATTTTTTTTTTCGGCAGGATTCGCGCACCCTGAGCGCAGCCTGCCGATTTAAATTTTTTTTTTTTTTTTGCCCAGGGGTCCTTGTGGGACCCCTGAGCAAACCTAGAGGTCAGGGTGTTTCTACCCTGCCCCCTTTGTGCGCTTTGCGCACTTGTTTCTGTCCCTCGGTTCTACCGAGGGACAAAATGGCTGCCAACATTTCCTGAATCGGAATGTTGACAGCCAGCTGACAGCCAATTAACATGCAGCTCGTGATCGGGACGGTGCGCGCAGGGTGCGCTCAGGGTGCGCGAATCCTCCGTGCCCATAGATATATATGTACTTTTACTTTTGATTTTCTCAGCAACTACTGAACGGATTTACACCATTTAACAAAAGGGTTCTTTCTGAACCAAGAACTACCTCTTTGCCAAATTTGGTGTAATTCCGTTCAGCAGTTCGGGCTGTAGCCGTGTCTAAAGTTTCCTATGGAAAATTGCATGGGGAAAACGGGTTTTGGGACCCCCTTTTTCTCGGCCCCGCTTGACGAATCCCCGAGACTTTCAGGGTAGGAGCGGACCGGAGCGCCCCACAAAGTTTGAAAATTTTGCGAAGATACGTCAACCGGCAAGAGAGTTATTTCAAATAGAATGTCGCGGATTTCCTATGGATAATAGGTTGTAACTATAACTATCTACTGGCGACCGCCAGTAGATAATATATATATATATATATATATATATATATATATATATATATATATATATATATATATATCGTTGGCTTCGCTCTCAAAACCTCCAGTTTCCCCTGGAAAAGACGAACACGGACCCAAGGTTTCTGGTGCTAAGTTCAGTTTATTTTGCTGCCACGCACCACCGCCATAACGCGTTTCGGCCTTCCAAAGGCCTTGATCACATGACCTATATGACATATATATATATATTATCTACTGGCGGTCGCCAGTAGATAGTTATAGTTAGGACCTATTTTCCATAGGAAATCCGCGACATTCTATTTGAAATAACTCTTGCGTCGGTTGACGAATCTTCGCGAAATTTTCAAACTTTATGGCCCGCTTTGGTCCGCTCCTACCCTGAAAGTCTCAGGGTGATTCGTCAAGCGGGGGCCGAGAAAAAAGGGGGGTCCCAAAACGTGTTTTCCCCATTTATTTTCCCATAGGAAACTTTAGACACGGCTACAGCCCGAACTGCTGAACGGAATTACACCAAATTTGGCAAAGAGGTAGTTCTTGGTTCAGAAAGAACCCTTTTTGTTAAATGGTGTAAATCCGTTCAGTAGTTCCTGTGAAAATCAAAATGAAAATCACATATATATCTATGGCCGCGTCGGATTCGCGCACCCTCCCGATCACGAGCTGCATGCTAATTGGCTGTCAACACTCCAAACCAGGAAGTGTTGGCAGCCATTTTAACTCTCGGTAGAACCGAGGGACAGAAACAAGTGCGCAAAGCGCAAAAGGGGGCAGGGTAGAAACACCCTGACCCCTAGGTCTGCTCAGGGGGTCCCACAAGGACCCCCTGGGCAGAAAAGCATTTTTTTTTAAAACAAATCGGCGGGATGCGCTTAGGGTGCACGAATCCCGCCGAGAAAAAAAAAAGAAACAAGTGCGCAAAACGCACAAAGGGGGCAGGGTAGAAACACCCTGACCCCCTAGGTCTGCTCAGGGGGTCCCACAAGGACCCCCTGGGCAAAAAAAAGCATTTTAAAAAAAAAAAAAATCGGCAGGATGCGCTCAGGGTGCGCGGATCCTGCCTAAAAAAAAAAAATCGAAGCGCGGTCTCCCGCGCTTCGATGCAAATTTGCCCCTGGGTGGCCCAAGTCCCGGGGGCATGCGGGGGGTGGGTTTATTGTTTATATGGGGGGCCTCTAAGGCCCCCCAAGCCCCGGGGACCACCACCCCCCAGGGCTTTATTAAAAAAAAGGTGCGGGAGGGCTCTCCTGCCCTCCCGCAGCCCCGGGGACCGCTACCCCCGGGGCTTCTTTTTTTTAAATTTAATAACGTGTAGCTGAACTAACTATAACGGGGAATTTCTATAGTTTTGTACGAGTGAAATGTCCAACTAACTATAACTGTCCTAAAACCTATGGTTTTTTCAGTGAATATATATATATGTATATATATATTCACTGAAAAAACCATAGGTTTTAGGGACAGTTATAGTTAGTTGGACATTTCACTCGTACAAAACCCGTGAAATTCCCCTGTTATAGTTAGTTCAACTAACTATAACTCGCGCCCCCGCAATGCACTGCTGATGACGTCACATATTACATCACTCATGACATGGTCAGTGACATCACTCATGACATCACTGATGACATCTCAAATGACATCACTGATGACATCACTGATGACATCATCCATGTGAAAATTTCATGCATCTTCTCACACCCTAATATAACTTTTTGATACACCCACTCTAAATTACAGACTGCCATTCTCAAAACCATAGACACTCCAACACAAATAACTACATACCCACTCACTGATTCTTAGGTCTACACACACATCCACTCACTCACCCGTACAGTCACTCATACTTATGGTCATTCAGTACAGGACTATCATATGCACTCATACACCTATATAGACACTCACACACCGCCACTCATCCATAGAGGTACTCACACACCTAGTCAGTCATGGAAATAATTAATCACACTTCCATTCACTGAGATATACAGTTATACACACACCAGCTCAATTACTCATACAAATACTAGCACATTCTTACGCTCTTATACAATCAATGATACAAGCACACACTCATCCATACAGCCACTTTCACAATAACACACTCTCATTTGTAGCCAATTATGTACTCCAACACACATATATACTACTTTTGACATATGTAGTTACTCACACATGTACCACTGAGATATACATTCACTCACTAACACACCCATACACACACTCACCCACCCATACAGTCCATCACAGATGCACTCTTGAAACCATGCACCCAGTGAATCACCCACTCACACATCTATGCGCAGTCACACACACCCCACCCACACAAACACTCAGGCACCCATACAGATACTCAGACAACCAATCAATAACCCATGTAGACACTCATGTAGCTATTCGCAAACCTATGCAGCCGCTTACACACCAACAGATGGATACAGACATTCACACAGTTTAGTCACTAACCCATGCATTCAGCAAGATACATTTAATCACTCACTTATAGAGTCAGTCACGCACCTACTAAATCATCCATCCAGACACTTATACAGCCACTCATTCTTCAATACACCTTGGCATATATATTAAACATATTTAAACTTTATAGAAACACACAGTCACTGGATGATGTCATCAGTGATGTCATTTGAGATGTCATCAGTGATGTCACTGACCATGTCATGAGTGATGTAATATGTGACGTCATCAGCAGTGCATTATGGGGCGCGAGTTATAGTTAGCTGAACTAACTATAACGGGGGAATTTCACGGGTTTTGTACGAGTGAAATGTCCAACTAACTATAACTGTCCCTAAAACTTATGGTTTTTTCAGTGAATATATATATATATACATATATATATTAATTTATGTGTGTATTTGGTTATATTCTAATTTTATTCTTTATTTGTTTTAAATAATAAAAATTAATAATCTTTAAATATATTTTTCGCATGTGAATGAATGTGAGTTTTGAGATAATTTACTAAGTATATATATATATATGTATATATATATATATATATATCTATGAGACATATATTTTAAACTATGGAACAAAAGTCATAAAAAATATTCATATTGTTGCCATGTTATGTGTCTCTGTATTTACATATGTGACTAAATGTAATTGTATTGAAATCTGGCCATCAAATGTGCATGTATCTATATCATTTACACATTGTACTTGTATTTTGCAGATATGTTCATCATCCACCCAGGACAAGACAGAGAGGAATAGAAGGATACGTCAAAATGATGACTGTGTGCACAAACTAACTGCCCGATTATGAGTTTGACGGTCTTAACACCAAACTGCTGCGGCGGCGGTCCAAAGCACACTGCCAAGTCGGTAGTGTTCCACCCGCCCTATACGATGCATGGAGGCTGAGTGGCAGACCACCATGAAGAAGTGCTCCCCGCTAGGGATGTGGCAGACTGCAACACTGGTGATTAGTATGCAGCCGCTGCCAGGGTGGCGTATTTCTGCCAAGCAAATAACAAAAATACATTTTTGTAGGAGAGTAGGATCTGCTTCACATGGGTACCCCCACTTTTTGCTGATGCTTCACTGTTTTTCGACATTAGTCTGGCTGGGGCCCTGCTAATCAGAACCCCAGCCTAGCTGCTTCCTCTCTAAAATGGTTTCCATGTGCCTTAGGCACATCACTGATTGGGATCTGGAGTGCCCTTATAAGTCCCTAGTATATGGTATACTATGTACCAAGGGCATAGGTACCTCAGAGGCCTGCCAGGGGCTGCAGCATGTATTATGCCACCCCTGGAAGGCCATCCAAACTGACACCACAGGTCTGCTACTGCAGCCTGGGTAAGGTGGTGCATGCACCCTTACTGTGATATAGGTTACCTATATCACGAAATACATACACACATATAAACCTATAAGTCACTCCTAAGGCAGGTCTTATCAATCCTAAAGGCAGAGTGCGTGGTTCCTATGTGAGAGGGTGCCCCTGCATGAGCAGGGCCCCTCTGCAGCATTCGGAGACCATCTCTGATGCTGTTTGTAGTGCAGCCTGACCATATACTCTTAAGCGCATTATATCCTCGCGGTAAAATGCTAACTTTGGAATGGCTGCACCTAAACATGTCGTGTTTGGTGTCAAACATCTTGGAATACTACCCCCTGCCAATCCTGGCGGCGGGGGTAGCATTCCACCCTTCTAGAGGGAAAGACATGTTAACTCTGACTAGTCCGGTAACTTCTTTCCAGAGCCCTGGCATCACAAAATGGATGCTGCTGCCACAGACACGAGTCTGGCCCCTGCTGCTGGATGAAACTCCGGCAGGGGAGGCCTGGACAATAGGTTTCCTGTCCCAGGGAGGTGTGACCACCTCCCCAGACAGGATAATGTGTATTGGGGCTGGGCGGGAGCACTTTCGGGTGCTTTGAAGTCCTGCACTGGGGGCACATTTGGTGTCCCTGTGCATACCCCAGTTCAAACCGGATCAGGGGCTGGCAGCCCCTGCTTTGGCGCGAACTGGACAAAGGGAAAGGGGTGTAGCCACCCCTCTGCCCTGACCCACCCATAGGTGGGGCCACAGAGTAGTCCAACCCCTATCTTTAGAATAAAGGTAGGAACCCAGTCCTTAGGACTTTAGATTATACCTGGACGAAACTCTGAAACTGAATCCTGGACCTTCGATGCTCTACTCACGATTAGAGGACTGAAGAATCTCCCTTGGGGTCAAGGAGTGACTCCCCTGCTTGGCAGGCACCAAAGAAGCATCTGTCTGGTTTGCATTTCTGAAGCTCCCGTCCGGACGCCGAAGTCATCGCATCACCAGAGGTAGATTCTCAGACTTCCCCGAGTCTACCCTGAGTCCCCAGCAAAGCTGAGGCCCGTGGCTATCGTGGGTGACTTGAGACCGTGACCCCTGGACACCGAGCACATTTGCAAGTGCATCCTCTTCTGGGTCTCCCAAGAAGTCGTGCTTTGGGCTCCGAGTAGTCCTAGTCTCCAGCACCACCTGCACCGAAGATCACTGGCCCCCACTCCACGAGTGTCCTGTAAGCCAGATCCACGTGCGGCGTCACGAGGCTCCTTCGCGGTCGCTAGCCCGTTGGCTAGTAGCCCTTAACGGAGGCCAATCCTTTTCTTACTTGGCATCCTGGTTGCTCCAGGCCTTCCCTCACTTACCCTCACTGGGTGAGTTCCACAGACCTTGCTGGTCTGCACCATCGACGATCTACATCTTCACCGAGACTTGCCGTTGCCAAGGCTTGTTGGGTCCAATCCGGTCGCCGACACCTCAGCACTCGACAGACATCGTGTACCAGCCCGAATCCTGCTCCTGGTTGCCGACAACGCCTCCTGGACCTCGTGGCTGAAGAGTCAAGACAACTGTCAACGCACCTGAAGCACTCGACATCGGTGGGCATCTGTCCATCGCCTTCCTGGTCACTGGCTAGTGACCCAGACTATGTCCCCTCTGCTTTCAGGTTCTTCAGAACTCCGATCCACTCTTGGATCCACCCGGACACTTTTCTCTTGGCCGCCAGCAGCACTTTGCAGCAGATCGCCATTCAAATCGACGACGAAACCCGACCCCGAAAGGCACCTATGCACCCAGCTTCCCTGGGTGAGGTAACACGAGTACTCCGGTGCTCCCGTGGGTCGAGACTCTTCAAAGTCCTAGATCTCAAAGGGTTTTGTCCTAGTCCTCTTTTAAGTGTCCCTTTTCTCTATTTTCCCGATCCCGACTTTCTCCAAAGAAGTCAACGGCGTATCGCGGTTGTGTATTTACACTGCACGCGTCTCCCGTAGGTCCCCTGTGTCACTACCTTGGGTGGTTCCTTGTGGTCCAAGCACTTCTAGAGGCTCTAGGCCTAGTGTCTAGTTCAGTCGTGGTTCGCATACCACTTTATTGGTATATGGTTTGGTACGCCCCTAGGGCCCAAACGTGTATTTGTGCTATTACTGTGAATTAATAACTTATAACTTATGTACTTCGAACTCTAGCCTCATAAAGAGACTAGAGGGGTGTGTTTAGCAATAAATACATATATTTTGAATATATACCTGGTGTGGTGCTCTTTCATTTGGTCACTCAAGAGATTATAGACTGGTAAAACAAGCTGCTTTACATTCCTTCAAGACTTAGCCTGAAGGCTGCTCTCCATAGCTACCACTAGGATAGCTTTCAATAAGGTTGTCTTTAACCTATCTCCAATAAGGGGTTGTTTGGACTGGTGCAAGGTGCCTACTATAATTAGTGGACAGCATATACCAGGCCAACTTCTCACATTGGTGTGCAGCGTGTGGGATTCCAGCTTGCTATTGTTTTACCAGATAATCTCAATTGAATTGATCAACTGAAAACCACTAAAGGTACCTAAGGTACATATAATTTAAGCTTAGAATACAGTAAGTTCTACTGAACTTAGAGTTGTGTGTTAAGGGATAGCACAACCCTATCTACAACTCAAGAGAGTTTAGTAGGCCACACTAGAGTAGGTAGTGCGTACACCACACCACACTAGTAATGTCTTTAAGGGCAGGATCCAAAGAATCCTTGCAGGAAGCCATTGAGCTTCCACCCTCCAAGTATGATACACTCCCATTCTTGGAATTGAGAGCTCTATGTAACTTGAGAAAAATAAGGACAGGCCAAAGCCCCACCACCCAACACCTCAAGGAGTTGTTGGTGGCTTATGACCTTAGTAAGACCTGTAGGGACTGAAGGGGTAGGAGCTGAGGGTGGGGCAGAAGAAGAGGACGAGGCCAGGGGTACCAATACCCCCAGCCCCCTCTGAAACTGGCCAGGAGGGTGACAATGACCCTGACCTGGATAACCCAATCCCTCCTGTGGACGATGATGAGGATGATCAGGATGATGCCCTCTTTGTCCCCCCAGGAAGGATTAAGAGTGTGCCCAGGAAGTCTAGATCTCCTTCTCAGGAGTCTAACCACTCTGGCACCTCTATAGGGAGCTCTGTCTCCTCTCACAGGAGAGAATCCTCTCATGAGAGGAGAACCAGACTGGTCCAGTATGAGGAAACTCAGCTGGAAATCAGAAAAAAGCAATTGGCTTTAGATAGGGAATCCCTAGATCTCCTTAGAGAGAGAAGAAAGTTGGGACTAGAGTCCCATGGTGGCAGCCATGTCCCTAGAGACAGGGAAAGGTCCTATGACCATAGGAACCTGAGCAAGATTGTCCCTCCCTACCAGAGTGGGGATGATATCCACAAATGGATAACTGCATTAGAGAGGGCCTGTAAAGTACAGAAGGTCCCTCAGGAGCAGTGGGCAGCAATCTTGTGGCTCTCCTTTGCTGACAAAGGTAGAGATAAGCTCCTCACTGTTAGAGAGGAGGATGCTGATAATTACAAGGTCTTGAAGAGTGCTCTTATTGATGGGTTTGGCCTAACCACTGAACAGTACAGGTTGAAGTTCAGAGACACCCAAAAAGCACAGACTCAAGACTGGGTAGACTATGTGGATTGTTCTGCCAAGGCTCTGGAAGGCTGGTTGATGGGCAGTAAGGTGTGTGACTTCTCAGGATTGTACAATCTGATAATGAGGGAGCAGATTCTTAATAACTGTCAAAATCAGCTGTTGCATCAATACCTGGTAGACTCTGATCTGACCTCTCCCCAAGAATTGGGAAAGAAGGCAGACAAATGGGTCAGGACCAGGGTGAAGCAGAAGGTACAGAACCAAGGTGGGGAAACCAAGAAGCAAGATGCTAAGAACTCTGACAAGGGTGGGGAGAAGGGTAAAGATCAAAAGTCTTCATCAGGCCCCCAAAATCTTCTTCTGGTGGGGATTCACAGTCTACCAAAGGGAAAGGCCAAAGAAAACCATGGTGCAAGGTCTGTAAGCAAAAGACCCACTGGACCTTTGATTGCACCAAGTCCAAAGACTCCAGTCCAGCACCCACCAATGCCCCTAAGGCACCTGTTCACCCTAGTACAGTTGGTGGAAGTGCTCCAGCAAAGGGTTTAGAAGGGTTCACCCTGGGAACTGAGTTGGGCTCTGACCTAGTCAGAGAACTGACTCAGGCTGTGTTAGTCTGTGATGGAGGCATGGATGTGACCTCCACTGTGAGTCCCAGTAATCTGGGCAAGTACAGACAACAGCCTTTAATCAATGGACGTGAGGCTTTGGCATTTAGGGACACAGGGGCAAGTGTCACAATGGTGACACAAGACCTTGTGGTTCCTGGGCAAGTTATGCTTGGTGAGATGTACCAAGTGACCAATGCTAGCAATGTCAGAACAGACCATACTCTGGCAGTTGTTAACTTCTCCTGGGGAGGGGTAACTGGCCTTAAGAAGGTTGTGGTAAGTGCAAACCTACCAGTCGAATGCTTGCTTGGCAATGACTTAGAGACTTCTGCTTGGGCAGAAGTGGAGCTCAGGACCCATGCAGAAATGCTGGGGATCCCTGCAGATGTGTTTGCTGTGACCAGGTCACAAGCCAAAGTGTCTAGCACTGAACAGGCCTTGGATTCTGGAAGAATGGACCAAGTGCCTTCCAAGAGGAGGAGTAGTAGGGTTAAGGCAGTGCCTTCCCCCTTGGCTCAGGAGGATGATCTCAGCCCTGAAGAAGGAACTGTCCCAGAGGAACTTGAACCTGACCAGGTTGAGTTCTTGGGGACAGGGGGACCTTCTAGGGCAGATCTGAGCCAGGAGCAGCAGAGCTGCCCCTCCCTTGAACCCCTCAGACAGCAAGCTGCTGCTGAGGCTGCTGGGAAAGCTAGTGGTCCCCATACAGTGTATTGGGATGATGGACTCCTGTACTCAGAGAGTAGAGACCCCAAGCCTGGTGCTACCAGGAGGTTGGTAATACCTTTGAAGTTCAGGGGCTTCCTATTGACCCTAGCCCATGATATTCCCTTAGCAGGTCACCTGGGCCAGAACAAGACTTGGGACAGAATTGTCCCTCACTTTCACTGGCCCCACATGTCTGAAGACAGTAAGGAGTTTTGTCGCTCCTGTGTAACCTGCCAAGCCAGTGGCAAGGCAGGTGGCACTACAAAGGCCCCCTGATACCACTACCTGTGGTGGGGGTGCCCTTTGAAAGGGTAGGGATTGACATTGTTGGTCCCATGGATCCCCAAACAGCCTCTGGGCACAGGTTTATCCTGGTGGTAGTGGATCATGCCACCAGGTACCCAGAAGCTATTCCCCTCAGGACCACTACAGCACCTGTGGTGGCAAGGGCCCTCCTGGAAATCTTCTCAAGAGTGGGCTTTCCTAAGGAGGTAGTATCAGACAGGGGTGCTAACTTCATGTCTGGGTACTTAAAAGCAATGTGGAAGGAGTGTGGAGTGACTTATAAGTTCACCACACCCTATCACCCACAATGCAATGGTTTAGTTGAGAGATTCAACAAAACCTTGAAGGGCATGATTAAAGGGCTCCCAGAAAAGCTTAGGCGTAGATGGGACATACTCTTGCCCTGCCTTTTATTCGCATATAGGGAGGTGCCTCAGAAGGGGTTGGTTACAGCCCTTTTGAACTTCTGTTTGGCCACCCTGTGAGGGGTCCACTGTGCTTGGTGAAGGAAGGATGGGAGTTACCTCTCAAGCCCCCAAAGCAAGATATAGTGGACTATGTACTTGGTCTCCGCTCCAGGATGGCTGAGTACATGAAAAAGGCAACCAAAAACCTTGAGGCTAGCCAGGAACTTCAAAAGGCCTGGCATGACCAAAAGGCTGTTCTGACTGTTTACCAGCCAGGACAGAAGGTGTGGGTGTTGGAGCCAGTGGCCCCAGCAGCTCTCCAAGATAAATGGAGTGGACCCCACACTATTGTTGAGCAGAAGGGTGAGGTCACTTATTTAGTAGACCTAGGAACACCCAGGAGTCCCCACAGGGTTCTCCATGTCAACAGGTTAAAACTAGGCCTGGGCAATAAATTCCGTTCCACTCGCGGAATTTGCGGAATTTGGGTAATTTCGCGTTCCGCGGAGAACGCGGAATTGCCCAAAATTCCGCGATCCGCGGCTTCGCGGAATTTTTTGCTTGTTCGCGCTTTCAAAGTGCGTGTTCGCGAGATATTTCCCCCCAAGCACGCAAACAGCATTCGCGAACAGGAAAAAAGCATCGCGAACGGGCGGAACAAGCAATTCCGCGTGTTCGCGGAACTTTTGCTTGCTCGCTGAGATTTTTTACCATTTCGCGGAGCTTTGCGTAGCGCGACTACGCAAATTCCGCCCACCCCTAGTTAAAACCATATGTGGACAGGGCAGACATGGGCTTGCTCATGGCTACTGATGAAGGGCAGGAGGAAGAGAGTGACCCACTTCCTGACCTGCTCTCTCAGAACCCTGACGATGGGTCAGTTGATGGTGTAGCCTTGGCAGGCACCCTCACTACCCAGCAACAAACTGATTGCAGGCAAGTCCTCAATCAGTTTAGACATATGTTTTCACTGACACCCAGTCAGACCACCTGGTGCACTCATGAAGTGGACACTGGGGACAGTCTGCCTATTAAAAACAAGATTTATAGGCAACCTGACCATGTCAGGGACTGTATCAGGACTGAAGTCCAGAAAATGTTGGAATTGGGAGTCATTGAACCCTCAGATAGCCCTTGGGCTAGTCCAGTAGTCCTTGTACCGAAACCTCACACCAGTGGTGGAAAAAGAGAGATGAGGTTTTGTGTGGACTACAGGGGTCTCAATGCAGTCACTAGGACTGATGCCCATCCAATACCCAGGGCAGATGAGCTCATAGATACTTTGGCCTCTGCCAAATATCTCAGCACATTTGACCTAACAGCTGGCTACTGGCAGATCAGACTAGCTGATACTGCAAAGCCCAAAACAGCATTCTCGACCCCTAGTGGACATTATCAATTTGTGGTAATGCCCTTTGGTCTGAAGAATGCACCTGCCACTTTCCAGAGGTTGGTGAATACAGTTCTCACAGGACTGGAAGCCTATAGTGCAGCTTATCTAGATGATATTGCTGTCTTTAGCTCCACCTGGGAGGATCACCTGGTCCACCTCAGGAATGTTTTACAGGCCCTGCAAAAGGCAGGCCTGACTATCAAGGCCACTAAGTGCCAGATAGGGCAGAGTCAGGTTGTGTACCTGGGCCACCTTGTGGGTGGAGGCCAGGTTCAACCTTTGCAGAGCAAGATCCAGACCATCATGGACTGGACTGCTCCCACTACCCAGACTCAGGTGAGAGCCTTCTTAGGCCTGACTGGGTACTATAGGAGATTTGTCAAGGGGTATGGATCAATAGTGACACCCTGAATGACTTAACTTCTAAGAAAATGCCCAAAAAGGTTCAGTGGACAGTTAGCTGTCAAAAGGCATTTGATGACCTCAAGCAGGCCATGTGCACTGCTCCAATTCTGCAGAGTCCTGATTACTCCAAGAAGTTCATTGTTCAAACTGATGCATCTGAATTGGGGGTAGGGGCTGTACTGTCACAATTGAATGAAGAAGGTCAGGATCAGCCAGTAGCTTTCATTAGCAGAAGGCTGACCCCTAGAGAGAAACGTTGGTCAGCCATAGAGAGGGAGGCCTTTGCTGTGGTCTGGGCTCTGAAGAAGTTGAGGCCATACTTGTTTGGTACACACTTCCTGGTTCAGACAGACCATAAGCCCCTCTTATGGCTAAAACAAATGAAGGGTGAAAACCCCAAACTGCTTAGGTGGTCCATTTCCCTACAGGGGATGGACTTTACAGTGGAACATAGGCATGGGAGTAACCATGCGAATGCAGATGGACTCTCTAGGTATTTCCACTTAGAACATGAAGACTTAACTGGGCAAGGTTAGTTTAATGTCCCTACGTTTGGGGGGGGTTGTGTAGGAGAGTAGGATCTGCTTCACATGGGTACCCCCACTTTTTGCTGATGCTTCACTGTTTTTCGACATTAGTCTGGCTGGGGCCCTGCTAATCAGAACCCCAGCCTAGCTGCTTCCTCTCTAAAATGGTTTCCATGTGCCTTAGGCACATCACTGATTGGGATCTGGAGTGCCCTTATAAGTCCCTAGTATATGGTATACTATGTACCAAGGGCATAGGTACCTCAGAGGCCTGCCAGGGGCTGCAGCATGTATTATGCCACCCCTGGAAGGCCATCCAAACTGACACCACAGGTCTGCTACTGCAGCCTGGGTAAGGTGGTGCATGCACCCTTACTGTGATATAGGTTACCTATATCACGAAATACATACACACATATAAACCTATAAGTCACTCCTAAGGCAGGCCTTATCAATCCTAAAGGCAGAGTGCGTGGTTCCTATGTGAGAGGGTGCCCCTGCATGAGCAGGGCCCCTCTGCAGCGTTCGGAGACCATCTCTGATGCTGTTTGTAGTGCAGCCTGACCATATACTCTTAAGCGCATTATATCCTCGCGGTAAAATGCTAACTTTGGAATGGCTGCACCTAAACATGTCGTGTTTGGTGTCAAACATCTTGGAATACTACCCCCCCCCACCAATCCTGGCGGCGGGGGTAGCATTCCACCCTTCTAGAGGGAAAGACATGTTAACTCTGACTAGTCCGGTAACTTCTTTCCAGAGCCCTGGCATCACAAAATGGATGCTGCTGCCACAGACACGAGTCTGGCCCCCTGCTGCTGGACGAAACTCCGGCAGGGGAGGCCTGGACAATAGGTTTCCTGTCCCAGGGAGGTGTGACCACCTCCCCAGACAGGATAATGTGTATTGGGGCTGGGCGGGAGCACTTTCGGGTGCTTTGAAGTCCTGCACTGGGGGCACATTTGGTGTCCCTGTGCATACCCCAGTTCAAACCGGATCAGGGGCTGGCAGCCCCTGCTTTGGCACGAACTGGACAAAGGGAAAGGGGTGTAGCCACCACTCTGCCCTGACCCACCCATAGGTGGGGCCACAGAGTAGTCCAACCCCTATCTTTAGAATAAAGGTAGGAACCCAGTCCTTAGGACTTTAGATTATACCTGGACGAAACTCTGAAACTGAATCCTGGACCTTCGATGCTCTACTCACGATTAGAGGACTGAAGAATCTCCCTTGGGGTCAAGGAGTGACTCCCCTGCTTGGCAGGCACCAAAGAAGCATCTGTCTGGTTCGCATTTCTGAAGCTCCCGTCGGACGCCGAAGACATCGCATCACCAGAGGTAGATTCTCAGACTTCCCCGAGGCTACCCTGAGTCCCCAGCAAAGCTGAGGCCCGTGGCTATCGTGGGTGACTTGAGACCATGACCCCTGTACACTGAGCACATTTGCAAGTGCATCCTCTTCTGGGTCTCCCAAGAAGTCGTGCTTTGGGCTCCGAGTAGCCCTAGCCTCCAGCACCACCTGCACCGAAGATCACTGGCCCCCACTCCATGAGTGTCCTGTAAGCCAGATCCACGTGCGGCGTCACAAGGCTCCTTCACGGTCGCTAGCCCATTGGCTAGTAGCCCTTAACGAAGGCCAATCCTTTTTTTACTTGGCATCCTGGTTGCTCCAGGCCTGCCCTCACTAACCCTCGCTGGGTGAGTTCCACAGACCTTGCTGGTCTGCACCATCGACGATCTACATCTTCACCGAGACTTGCTGTTGCCAAGGCTTGTTGGGTCCAATCCGGTCGCCGATACGTCAGCACTCGACAGACATCGTGTACCAGCCCGAATCCTGCTCCTGGTTGCCGACAACCCCTCCTGGACCTCGTGGCTGAAGAGTCAAGACAACCGTCAACGCACCTGAAGCACTCGACATCGGTGGGCATCTGTCCATCGCCTTCCTGGTCACTGGCTAGTGACCCAGACTCTGTCCCCTCTGCTTTCAGGTTCTTCAGAACTCCGATCCACTCTTGGATCCACCCGGACACTTTTCTCTTGGCCGCCAGCAGCACTTTGCAGCAGATCGCCATTCGAATCGACGACGAAACCCGACCCCGAAAGGCACCTATGCACCCGGCTTCCCTGGGTGAGGTAACACGAGTACTCCGGTGCTCCCGTGGGTAGAGACTCTTCAAAGTCCTAGATCTCAAAGGGTTTTGTCCTAGTCCTCTTTTAAGTGTCCCTTTTCTCTATTTTCCCGAACCCGACTTTCTCCATAGAAGTCAACGGCGTATCGCGGTTGTGTATTTACACTGCACGCGTCTCCCGTAGGTCCCCTGTGTCACTACCTTGGGTGGTTCCTTGTGGTCCAAGCACTTCTAGAGGCTCTAGGCCTAGTGTCTAGTTCAGTCGTGGTTCGCATACCACTTTATTGGTATATGGTTTGGTACGCCCCTAGGGCCCAAACGTGTATTTGTGCTATTACTGTGAATTAATAACTTATAACTTATGTACTTCGAACTCTAGCCTCATAAAGAGACTAGAGGGGTGTGTTTAGCAATAAATACATATATTTTGAATATATACCTGGTGTGGTGCTCTTTCATTTGGTCACTTGAGAGATTATAGACTGGTAAAACAAGCTGCTTTACATTCCTTCAAGACTTAGCCTGAAGGCTGCTCTCCATAGCTACCACTAGGATAGCTTTCAATAAGGTTGTCTTTAACCTATCTCCAATAAGGGGTTGTTTGGACTGGTGCAAGGTGCCCACTATAATTAGTGGACAGCATATACCAGGCCAACTTCTCACAATTTTCACAAGAGAGCCCCTTATGACCATCCCCGATGGTGGGAAACTGTTGCGGTTCACTCTCAGCAAAGCAACCGAACAGTGGCTGTTGGATGGACGCAAATATAACACACCTGGTGTTCCTTGGCCAGTTGGAGACACCTGCATAACACACTATATAACACACCCCATTTCAGACCATGATCCTTTGCCACTCCACAGCTCCAGAGCATTTGTGAGGTAAATCTGAGACAGAGAAGGCAGGCAATTTTTTTTCCAACACTTGTCACACTCCACACACTTCTCCTGCTCTTTTACTTTTCCTCCTTGGTGTAATTAGTTGTGTTACTGTTAGTTCCTTTATTTTTTGATAATTCCCAGACCCAAAAATCCTAGGTTTTCTGAGCAGGAGATGTCAGTCATGGTGGATGAACTCATTAGAATAGAGTCACATCTGTTTGTAGCCCAAGTCCAAAATACTACTATGACTTGTCATGTAGCTCCTATAATAATTATAATTGGGGTAAAGAATTCGCTAAACACAAGTTGGATGATCATACAAAGCATATCAGGCCTAACTTTTCTGTGTGTTAAAAGAAAAACATAGCAAAATACATGTACATGAACATATATATGTAACAGAAACCAAAAGTGTTTGATGTATAACAAAATATTTTTATTCTAGGTATTTCATTGATGGAAAATACTCTTATTTTATAACCATATATATGACATGACTAATACAGAAACAACACTATACATAAAGATGAAATATACAAAAAGTCAAATTATACAGTGATACAGAAACTAACTATGAATGAAGACAACACACAACTATATATATAACATGAATTATACAAAAAAGACAATGTACACAGAGTTAAAATGTACAAGAAAAGTAATAGGTAATGAAGTGGTACAAAGGCTGGCGGTAGATGAAAACTACGCGCGTTTCGGCATGTATGCCTTCGTCAGGAAACCCAGCTATACTTTTTCTTATGTTACTGTGGTTGATAGTACTCTTTTACGTTAAGAAACAGCAATTCTTGTTTCCTAAGAGCTGATTATAGTTTTGAATACACAGATGTCTATATTTATACGTATCCTTCTATAGTAGGTATTTTTCAGTATATAGACAGGACACCACTTTTCTTTGCATGTAGGGCGCAGTTAAAATCGGCACACTTCTCTTGTCCAACAAGGTTGGTTCAAGGGCATATAAGATTTAAAACTTTATTGATTGAAAAATTCACAATATCTTTTTGTATATATAAAAAGATTCAACCGAATTCAGATTCGTGTTTTTGTCTGATAATGAGATGAGACTCGGTTGATTATATGATACTGGTCTCTATAATGCCGTGATGCCCACTGATATTACCTCCGAAACCGAAGAGCTCCTATAATAATTATACAGGTTCTGCGTGTTTGGACAGCATACACTGTAGGATTGGTGTCAGACTGTTTCTGAACACTCCCACTAAGTATGTTGGCCTTTTGTACCAACTAGCTCACAGTGCCACTAGAGTCTCCTCTTACCAAGGAGAGAATAGTTCCTGGCAACCATCAAACATGACAACCCTGATCCCTCAGGACCGTGGAAACAATATACTACTTTTAGCTCAGTCACTCGTGCTTACTTAGTCTGTCTCAGAGAGATACACGGAATAAACAGGCTGGGCGTTTTCAATAAGTATTTATTGAACAGTTGTTATTCTGGTGTAGAATAGATGAGCTGCAACAACCGTTAGACAGTATAAGATATAAATGGTTGGTAGTACTAAAAAGGTAAATGGATAGTATAGTTCTACCATCTTACAATAATCATGGATACATATGAGTATTTAAAACACATGATAAAAGATGCGTACTCCTACGATGCTTCCCTAACTAGATGTACCTAAATGTACCTAGCATGTGTGTAGGTGTTAGGTCAAGAATCCCTCTAGGATAAAGTCAACCCCATTACCTGAATTGAGAGACTGTGGGACCCCGTCCTGTTCTCGAGTTGGGCACCCCACAAGGGATGTTAGACCACTGCAAGCTGGTGTGTCTGCATGCAGGAACGTCAACGTCTCTGGTCAGTGTGTCTGCCGGGAAGTCTCGGTCTCCTCTAGACTATCTTAGCAAGATGTGATGTATATATACCCATAGGTCTCCCCAGGGGTCCTACCTCACTGTATTACTGTGTCAGCCTAAGGATGAAGTCGGGCATGAACTTTGTACATAGATATTATACAGGAGATGGATGTCCTGCTGTGCATCCAAGAATCCACATGCATAACTGTAGAAGCTTTCGAACTAGGGAAAACCTGTGTTGAGAATGCAGTGTCGTATCTAGGTAAAAGATCAGTCCCTGTAAACCGTTATAAGTGTAATGTAGGGAAGAATATAGGTGAAAGGTAATGAAGTTACCAGGGCCTATATTATGGTACCTATATGTCAATTGAGCACAGATGATCTTTTGTATTGTCTACAACAGATGCTGGGACAGCCTGTGCACCATCCAAGGCCTGGGTGTTAGAGGAGGAGCCGATGTCCATACCAACAGGAGCCAGTACTACATGTGGTGGCTCTAGGAATGCCGCCATCAACATTGGAATACCCTGGGGACAGTGCAGAACACGGGCCGTTATCGGGTCCAGTAAAGCATCAACGTCCAGTTGCGCACATGATGGGAGTGTCAGACAGAGATCCAACATGCATTCTTCTCTGTAAAACAAGCATCAGAGGACAGGTAAGATGCAGTCCATCCAGACTGGTCTAAATGACAAGAACCAAGATGCACTTAGTTCTCTTAGGCAAGGCGTGCCTAGATGTTGTACCATGCGATCATGGTATTTTTGCTCCAGGAGTACTGTTTCCATCTCCTTGGTGACTGGGACGTCCATTGCGTAGCAGAAAAATTACGATCAGGATACCTGCTATTAAAAACAGGATCACCAGAAGCCCTCCAATGCTTCCAAATACGGAGTGTATAAAGTTCGGTATAACTCCGAGGACCGTCTGAAAGGTGCTTAATAGTCCAGAACCTATGGTCTTAAATAGGTGGACGATGCCTGTCGTATCAGACATGTTAAAGATACGATTTACCATTTCTGCGAAATGGCAGGGGCAGTTTGTATGTATGAGTGCCTGTATCTCTGCCGAAGACCTTGCGATCTGGAGATCAAAAGTCTCTCAAGTGGAGGTTAAGGGCACGGATTTCTGTAAAAGCATGGCTTTCATTCTGCTCAAAACATCAAACCGTATTAATGAAACATTTAGCAAAGGCCATAACGGCGCCTCCCTGACTGTATGTGTTGGTGGAAACAATACTTGCATACAGCAAGTAACCCTGGAGCTCACGGTTACCAGATATGCGATGCCCGGAAGCATCCCACAGCAAACTTGATCGTTCAGCATCAAGTAATTCCCATTCGAAAGTAGCCTGAAGACTGGAGTGATCACGGCAGCTGCGGCACCCCTTAAGTGACAGGATAAGTTCGCTACTGAACCGTTACAGTCCCCATGAAGCATTATATCCTGGCACATGAGTGATCCTCTTAAAGTATTCTCGCAGTTAGTACCGCTCAAAAACACTTCTCTTTCCCCACTCCGGCATCGAAATCTGTACGGTAATTCCCAAGATTCCTTGATGAATTCCCTACCCATTTCTTCATATCTGCCTGCCTGCTTTTGTTCAAGGCAATATTGGAATTGAAAAGTAGTGACCGGAAGAGTTATGTGGCCATGGATTAACCATTCTTTGGACGGTGACTCTGCCACTGTAAATGCTAATGAGTCCAGTTTTTCAATACGCAGCATTGTATACTTTTCTCCCCTTTGTGCCATCTCTATCTGTGCTTCCGTTAGATTGTATGAAGAAAACAGAGATGTGCTGTTTATGAAACGCCAAGGCACAAGGCACATAGCAAGATTGCAACGTCCAGCTTAATAAAATAATATAAAGCAATTGTGATTGCCCGTGCTGTAATATGGACAAATCCTGTTCTAGTACATCAATAGCAGAAGATACAATGTTGCCCAGTGAATATATCCTGGACGTTAGTGTAGTTAACCCATTGTCAACCACTGCTAGAGCTTTCTCTAGGTTCATAGGATCTATTTCTCGTAATCTCTCCGCGGCCTCTTGTTGTGATATTTTCCAAATCTCATTATAGACAGCATAATAGAAACGTTTGTGACGTGGCTTCCTAGGACCTAATAAAAAATCCTGTAGGTCCACATCCTCTGTAAGTAAGGATAAGTGTTGTTTCACATGTGTAAGTGTTGAGGTCTTTAGCCAATCAAGGCATAACTTCCCAACACTGTATGATGTCACTACCCCTGGGTGTTTGCTCTGTACATTGCATGGATCTGGCCTGTTGATACTAAACCCTTTGGTTTTACCCATGAATCTTTCCTGACAGCTACTGGTGTCTGTGGGACAAATCAACCACCCCTTCCAATCGGGGTCTGATCTATTGTATTGTATGATCATATTTAGCGTAATCCCTCCTTGTGATGTTATGTTACCCTCAGTGTGTGATGGTGTGGGCATCCCAGGTGTATTCAAATCTTTGTTCTTGGCTAGTCCAAGACAGGACGTTTGTTGCACCGTTTCATTCAAAAACATGATTTGTTGAGGAATAAGGCATGATCTAAATAGTGCCTCTGTTCCCTGGACCTGCCAGTCTCTAGTACCCCAGATTTTATGTCTATGGTGTCTTTCCATAAGTCGAAACCTTGTTCAGACAACTGGGCATTAATGGAAGCAGAATAAATCTGTTTGGTGTTTGTCAACATATTTTTCTGTGCTGGTGTTGGTGCAACCTTATAATAATAAGATGCTGGGTCTGACGTGTTCAACCCTGAAAAATATGGAAACTTTTGTGCATATGTTTTTGAACTGCTTTTCGGCGGTGTTGGGCAATGTTACCATTGGTGGTATTTGAAAACATTTCTGGGATTAGCAGATTTATGCAGAAAGTGATGACCATAATGTTGATAGCAATACATTGTTTTAAAGTCTGTTGTGTCTTTCAACATTTCATTATTAGAAAAGGCAGCAGATTTTTCTAAATCAGACAACATATTATTTACAGTTTCATAATCCCAATCATCGGAAAATGTAAAGGAGGTAATTATATCACTTAATGACATTTTAAATAAATGTGGTATTTTTAAAAGTTCGGTCGGGCCAAATATATCGTAATCAACCTTGTCCCTCACTATAACGTCAGGTATAGGAACTGCTGAAATGTTCACTGATGATAGGTCTCTTTTTTCACGATGTGATGATAGAATCACATTCGGTTTCAGAATCACATTCACTTTTTATGCTGCCGAGCTTTCTCGAAGATAAGTTCCATTTATAAGCATACTAAAGACAGTCACTAAGCCTATCCAGAAAAGAAAGAAAAGTATCCCGGTGATTACTCAGAGTTCCACCCAAGGTGATACCAGGTAAGTCTTTTTAAGAAAGTTCAGAACATTTTTAATTTGTTGCAGGCGAGTTTTTGGGGCTGGCTTCGTTTCAGGTTCACTTGGATCCAATGAAAAGGTATCTAAGTCAATGAAATAGCCAGATGCAGTTCGATCAATTTTCTGTATTTCCGCAGGTCTTGTGGAAACTGTAGCTTGCTCTTGTTGAGGCATGTTGATGTAGATATCTGTGTTTAGTTGAATTGAAATTTGTCTTTCATTCTGGTTTTGAAGTTGAATTTCATTTTCAAGAGGAACGAGTTCCATGGCATTGTTGCATAGTCCACCATTCCGTGCAGGTGACTCTTCAAACGTGATGAGTCTTTCTGTTTGAACTTCTTGTATAATAGCGAGAGGAGGGTGTCTGTTACTCCGGAGTCCACGCGACCTACTACTCAGTATCGGCCACATAGTGTGGTTTGATTAGGTCAATTGAGACAAATCTTTTCTCCTTTTTACCGGGAAGAGGCGGCAGAAGTACAGTTCTCGTACCTTCAACTGCCAGGACAGGTACATGCTTTCTGTATGATGGCCCAAATTCTTTTTTGTCTGCTATTTTTTCTCTGACCAGGTCCCCGACTTTAGGGATCCAGACAGGTATTGCCGTGACAGACTTGACTTCCCCAGTGGCGGTCCGTTTCACCTGGACATTGCTTTGTAGTGCTCTGGATTCAGTTGGCTCCTGTAAAACAGCCAAACGTTTAGGGATGTCAAAAGGTTTTTCATCCGCCACTGTGCCTTCACAATCAAGATCAGGTACCCACATTCTCGTCCCAAATCGGATCTCATAAGGAGTGACACCCCCTAGAGAGCTTCTTGGCTTGTTGTTCAACGCTCCTTGAACTCCATACAGATGTTTCACCCAACTCACACCGAGCCTAATACTCTAGCTGTTAAAGACTGCTTTAAGTCCCGGTTTTTCCTCTCCACAACCGAATTTCCCTCAGGATGGTACGGAGAGGAGTACCGCAATGCTACACCCAAACCTTCCATGGCTTCTTTGTAAGCCCTAGAGCAAAACGCGGGGCCACGGTCAGAATGTAATGTGCTAATTGCGTATGTCCCTATAAAGACTCGCAAATCTTTTATAACAGTTCGAGCGTCAACCGAGTGCTGGGGCCACACCCATAGAAATCTAGAGCAGGAATCCACTGCAACCATGATATACTTGTAAGCCCCATCTGTTTGTAAGGGGCCGCAGTGGTCCAAATAAACACACACGAGTGGTTTGTCTGATGTTAGCAATGGTGTCTGCACTGGACGTGTTACAGTGGAGCCTTTCATCTACTGGCAGATGTCGCATTTCAAGACATAGTCCTTAGTTTGCTTTGTTAATCCTGGCAACCAGTAGCGCTGTTTCAGTAGAGAAACAGTTGCTGTAACTCCTGCGTGTGCAGAACCTATACCCTTGTGTGCTGCTAGATTTAACCCTAACCTATTATCCATATTTGGTATTACTCTATCCCCCACTCCAGGAATCTGAGCAAATGGAACGTTGTTTGCATCTAACTTGTAGGAGTACTTGAGTGGAAATCTTTTCGGTACTGCCGTCTTATTGCATGTAGCAATAGTAGCAACCATAATCTCACCGTCTATTCTCGTTTTTGAACGAGAGATTGCAGCTACGGAAGTCGTCCATACAGCCCCCTTTGCGGCTTCATCAGCCAATGAATTCCCTTCAACGTGAACGCCATCACGTTGATGACTCAGTGTGTGTATCACGTGAGCCCTTGGTAGTTCGTTTTTCAACTCCACTACCTGTTCCCATAGCGTTTATGCTTAATTGTGCCACTTTTTGCGTCCTTGAATCCATTTTGTCCCCAGTGGTGTAAGTATTTATTTTATGACTGTACACAGTAAAAGGAATCACACACAATTAGTGTGGGGAATTCTCGATCCGTATTTACCAGTGACAGTAACAGGGCTTTTAATTCTGCCAGCTGTGCCATGCAGTCTCCTAGAGACTGGTTTTTTGTGCAACTCGGATGAAATTTTCCATCCTGCATGCGTCCTTGAACGATAGCACACGTGGCACTGTATTGTTGTTTACTCCGTATGGCCGGCTGAGCAGAACCGTCAGTGTAAATTATATATATTCATACTGATCCAGAGGCATTATTTCATTTGGTAGAGGATATTCTTGTTCGTATTGCACAAATGCTTGTGTTTTTAGACTTGGGTCGTACCTGTATTTTACATCTGTTGCAGTGAGAGAATTAGCCCATTGTATCCATCTTGGATGTAAGGCTTTAGCGTTTGGAATGCTTGCCTTTGTTGCAGCCTCTAAGGCTGGAACTGGTGTAACGACAATTATACGCTTTCCCTGAGCCAGTGCTCTTTCTCTCACTACAGCTGTCTGCACTACTGTAAGAATTTTTTCTGTTGATGCAAAGCTCATCTCAGCATTTGTGTACAAATGTGATATGTACGCTATTGGTACTGTTTCACCTTCATTATATGTTAGGTAGGTGTATCCTGATTGACCTGCAACTATACGGATCACTAAGTTGCGTACATTTACGCATGTCTGTAAGTGTTTTGAAGCTATCATATCAGCTTGTAGGGAACGAAGGATATCTGTGTGTTCCTGTGTCCAATGTCTAACTGACAAGTCAGGTTTTAATAAATCATAGAAAGGTTTAACTCTTTCTGCGTAATTCAAAATGTATGTTCTACCAAAGTAGAGGAATCCCAGTATTGATTGTAAATTTTTTAATGATTTCGGAAGTTGTAGCTGTGCACACTTTTCTAAAAAGTTAGCTGCTAAGCTTTTCCCTTCACTTGAAAGCTCATATCTCAGAAAAAGGACATTGAGGTGGGCTATCTTTGATTTTTTAAAGTTAAATTTGTAACCCTCAGAGGCAAATCCCAAAATTATGGTATTCACTCTGTTCATGTGTTCCTCCAGGTCATCATCCATTAGATGAATATCATCCACATAGGACAATGCCTCTTCATCCAAATTTTGAAGTAATTCAGTTACCCTAGCTGAAAACAACCCCGGGGTGTTTTGATACCCCTGGGGGAGTCTACAAAATTGACGCTGGGAGCCTAATGCAGAGAATGCGGTTAAATACCTGCTTTCAGGCGCTATATTTTGGCAACAAAATCCATTTGAGATATCTAGTGTTGTTTTGTATTTTTTCCGCACAATGTTGTTCATTAATGCGGCACCTTGTGCATTTTGAACTGCAAATGTCTTAGTGCAAGTGTTTAAATGTCTGTAATCCAAAACTAAACAATATGAATTGTCTGGTTTTGATACGGGAAACAAAGGGTTATTCATTTGAGAGGTGCAAGTTTCAATCACCCCTTGGTACTCAAGTTGATCTAGGATCTCCCTGACCTGTTTTTTAGCTTCTTGCTTTATTGGATACTGCCTCTGTGCAGTCGGAGTATTTTTTAATGGAATAATGTGGTGAGTTGAATCCTCATCCCATCCAACGTGGTTTTTGTATAATGCTGGGGTCAGGGCTACTGCCCACTCCTGTGCATATGTATATTTTAGATATTTGGGAACAGGGTCAGAAAATGCTGGTAAAATTACTGTTTCTCCTCTAGGACAGTCCATGACGAATGCTGACGGCCAATCTTGTTCAGCTAACAAAATGTCATAGCCGAACGTTAGGTTCTCCCAAAAGAGACCTCTAACTTTCCTGGGCTTGTCCCCCTCCATTTGGAGTGTTATTTCTTATAACTTATGCGGGACACTTACCCTAGTATCGGGTGTTTCCACTGTGATGTAATCATTCAAGTCCGCTGTCACCAGAAATTCCATCAGGTTCTGGCGAGCTATTGTTACTTCTGCCGCACTGTCTAGCATCGTCAGAGCCCATTCCCCGTTCAGCAGTCGAGTCCTCAGAATTCTGGGCATGTCTGATCTTTAGACCTGCAACCTTCTTCTTTTTGAACTGTGGCTTTTGTTTTGGTTTATCTTCTTTTTTGGAAGTATAGTCTTGAGCGTGCTGCTTGTCTCTGGACTTTGTAAGCTCTTCTTGTCTGTCTGACCGTCGTTCCCTCTCTGAGTTTTTCGTTGAACCCTGAAAGGAACGAGAGGAACGTGTATCAGTATCCTGATACCTGTCAGGCTTCCTAATACTGTCCCTATTCCTAAGGTTATACCTCCTTTCGGAGGCTCCTGTGTAGGAGATCTACCTCTGGATTGAGATCTGTTTTCTTTACCTTTTTGTTTTTGTTATTGTCCCACTTCTTTTTTGATGAAGCAGGTGTCTGCTTGTAGGTGTCCTTTTCGGGACTACCAATCAGTTGTGGTTTCAATGCTTTTCCACCCAAACTGTCCCTGCCTAATTCTGCATACGTAGTTTCAATTATTTTAGGTAGCTCGTGCTCCTGTTGTGAAGGACTGAACTCCCTTAGGCATTGGCGGATAGCCACTGATGCTGCCTCCCCTTTAATATTAGCTAATATTATGGCTGATACCTGGGCATAATTACCTAGTAGTTTCATCTCTAAGTTGAGAGCAGGCTCCACTCCGTACTCATTTTGTATTTGTCTTAATACATCTGGTATTACTGCTAATGACTGGATACCATGTGTTCTGGTATATATGGCAGCAAAAACTGTACCCCAAGAGGTACAATCCTCTATCGGTGGTGTTATCCCCATGGGCAAGCAGATTGTCAGCATTCTGTGTTTTTCATACGGGCTAGTATTCGGGAATACTCCTTCTAGCTGTGTTATTTTTTGAGCTACCCAGAATGGCATTTGTTCACGTTTTGCGAGCATCTTACCCATTACTGCGTGTAACATTTGTGGTGTTATTTTAGTTGCTGTATTTTGAACTGGAGTTGTATTTGTTGCAACCATTGCCAGCTGGACTGTAAGTGTCCTCATGACAAACTGTGTCATGTTCCTGTAAATTTTTATTAATTCTTTGTGAAGTATAAGTAAGTCTCCTCTTGGCATTGTTTCAATGTCAGGGTGTGGTGTGTAGGCCGCTAATATTGGCCATGTCGCTCCTTCTCTTCCAAGCGGACCTAGTCTTACTCTACTTCTTGTATGGGGGAGGGTGCCTTTAAACCAGTATAAGTGTTCCTGGTAAGTTAGTGGAATTTCAATGTCCTCATAGAGACAATATTCGTCCGGTATTCCACTTTCTGTGTAGAAGTGAAATGTCTTTGTTCTTGCATTTGCAACTGGGAATGTAACCCATGAATAGAATACCTCTGTTATAAATGATTTGTGTGCCTCAATCACGAAAGCTATTGGTCCACCCCTGGATGTTAGACCGTGTGCACCTAGTTTTATGGTAACGGCATTTCTAACATTTTCTGCAATGGAAATTGCATCTGCATCTTCTTCGTCTGCTGAGAGATTTAGCTCTTGCATAACTCTATCCACGTTTCCTATTTCTTCAGTCATTGTTATAGAGAAGAAGAGCTTTTCAAGGGAACTAAGATAAGGTGTTTTGCACAATTTTAGGAACAAAGGTCCAGATTTATCAGGCGTTTTACCGTTCGCAAACGGGCCAATTCGCAGAATTGGCCCGTTTGCGAACGGTAAAAAGCCTTTTGGGATGTATCATCTCAAAAGGCATTCGCAAAATAGGGAATCACAATTTTTGTGATTACCTATTTTGTGAATGCATTTAGGGAATCGCAATTTGCGAGTCCTTAAATGCAATGCTGGAAGCAAAATAATATTGCAACCTGGCTTTAAGGAATCGCAAATTACCACCAAATTCAAGTTGGTGGTAATTTGCAAATTCCTCAAAAAATTCACTTTTTTGCATTTTTCTAGGTGCCATGTGGCCCTTAGGGCATGTATGTGTGCCACATGTGCACACATGCATATTTCAGGGGTACAACAGGGAGTCCTTTTGGGCCACTTACACCCTTGAAATTGCATGCGCAATTTGCGAGTACCTATTGGGTACTCGCAAATTGCGCATGCAATTCCCATTCATTCCTATGGGCCTCTTGGCCCATAGAAATGAATGGGAAGCCATTCCTTATTTGCGACTCGCAATTTGCGAGTCGCAAATAAGGAATGTGTAGGAATCGCAATTTTATTTGCGAAACCTACATACATTGCATTTTGCGAGTCCATAATAGCGAATCGGTAAAATTTGCTATTAAGGACTCGCAAAATACAATGTTGATACATCTGCCCAAAGTGTCCTTCAAGTTTGATTAACCAACAGCCAATGAATAGATTTTTGCCTACTCAGCTGTGGCGGAGTTTGCGCCCACCCACTCCAGACGTCTCTGGGGCGTTGTGAGTAGGGGTCTCTGAGACTAGCACGACTAAACTACTCAGATTCTTCTGTTAAATAAGTACCCAACCAACGTTGGTGGTGCCATGTCGTGTAGCTCCTATAATAATTATACAGGATCTGCGCGTTTGGACAGCATACACTGTAGGATTGGTGTCAGACTGTTTCTGAACACCCCCACCGAGTATGTTGGCCTTTTGTACCAACTAGCTCACAGTGCCACTATAGTCTCCTCTTACCAAGGAGAGAATAGTTCCTGGCAACCATCGAACATGACAACCCTGATCCCTCAGGACCATGGAAACAATATACTACTTTTCGCTCAGTCATTCGTGCTTACTTAGTCTGTCTCAGAGAGATACACGGAATAAACAGGCTGGGCGTTTTCAATAAGTATTTAGTGAACAGTTGTTTTTCTGGTGTAGAATAGATGAGCTGCAACAACTGTTAGACAGTATAAGATATAAATGATTAGTAGTACTAAAAAGGTAAATGGATAGTATAGTTCTACCATCTTACAATAATCATGGATACATAGTAGTATATAAAACACATGATAAAAGATGCGTACTCTTACGATGCTTCCCTAACTAGATTTACCTAAATGTACCTAGCATGTGTGTAGGTGTTAGGCCAAGAATCCCTCTAGGATGAAGTCAACCCCATTACCTGAATTAAGAGACTGTGGGACTCCGTCCTGGTCTCAAGTTGGACACACCGCAAGGGATGTTTAGACCACTGCAAGCTGGAGTGTCTACATGCAGGAACCTCAGCGTCTCTGGTCAGTGTGTCTGCCGGGAAGTCTCGGTCTCCTCTAGCTATCATAGCAAGATATAATGCATATATACCCATAGGTCTCCCCAGGGCTCCTACCTTGCTGTATTACTGTGTCGGCCTAAGGATGACGTCGGGCATGAGCTTTGTATATAGATATTATTCAGGAGATGGTCATCCTGCTGTGCTTCCAAGAATCCTCATGAATAATGTATGAGCTTCCGAACTAGGGAAGTGCAGTGTCGTATCTAGGTAAAAGGTCAGTCCCTGTAACCCGTTATAAGTGTAATGTAGGGAAGAATATAGGTGAAAGGTAATTAAGTTACTGAGGCCTATATTATGGTACCTATATGGAATATAACAGACTCAGAAAAGGGAAATGTGGGACAGAGTAATCCACAAAGTGAATGCTGTAGCCACCATACTACGCACCCAAGGGGAAATTAGGAGGAGGTGGAACAACCTGACGTGGAAGGTGCATAACCTGGCCTCCAAGCAACACCTGGAGGCCCAGAGGACTGGTGGTGGTCCAAGCATACCTGTAATTTTTTTCCCCTGAGAGGAAAATGTCTTGGCCATCATACACACTGAAGGATTGCATTGTAAACCTGGAGGAGCAGAGTCTGGTAAGTGACACTTTACAAACTCCCATATAACCTAAATCCCCTGTTTGTTCACAAACTGGCTCTTAACTATGTGATTTCTACATATTTCCCTAACGTCCAATCAGCAAAGTATTAGCATCAGAGATGTGACAATGTCTGTGGGAATGTTTAGTGTTGCATATAGGGTTTGTTGCATCAATCTCCACACAATGGCACATGATGGAATGATATCTGCAAGTGTTGTATAAAATATAATATCCCCTGAAACATCTTATCTGCCCCAAAGTGAAGGCATGGACCATAACAACAACATAATGTCAACAGTTATGTCACACTAACCAGCTAGATAGTGTAGACAAGTTGAGTTAAAAATGACTACAACTACCATGATGCCCCATTTCAGTTACCCAAAACAAGATTAAAATGTGCTTATGCAGATTTTCACATTTCTCAAAAATAACAACTGACCTTCAATTCTCATGGAGTGAGCAATCTGAATCCAATGCTCTCCTTAGACACATGTCACTATACAGTCCTGTATGTAGCCATGGTCTCAGCAACTGAAACAATTGATGGCCTGAGTGACCCCATAACAAGTGTGTTTGCCCAACATATAAAGCCATAAACCCAAATCAAAATATTTTAAGTGGCAGGTGACCCTGTGACTCTGCACTTCTCACATTATCACTAATGTCATAGACACAACCAAGTTGGGTCCTCTACTGTTTTGGACTCAGCTGGGCCTTGGAATGGTTACATTCACAAGTCACATCTCCTCTGTGTTGGATAGAATGGGTTATAGATGTCATGTATACTTACAAATCTAACTGGCTAAAACTCAGGACATGGTATGAGCTGCATATCAGAAGTACGTGTATGCAATCTGAAACTGTCTGCTTAACATGTGCATTACCATTGCAATCTATCAACACATTAATCTCTACCTATGACTTTTCTCCTTCTAGGTTGTAATGACTGTGTCACAAGATTTGCAGGTTGATATTACACTTCCAAGAATAACAATGTTCTCCATTTCCCAACAGGTCTATCGGCTACAGCAAATGGCCACAGCTCTCCTGTCATGTCTTTTAGGATAGTCCCATCATGTATACCCTGTTTTATATACATTATTCCATCCACACGACTATAATGATTCTAAACAGGTGAACTTTTACCTAATAGCTTGCGCCTGTGTCTTCAACACCAGGCTCTTAGTCTTCTATCAGAATCCCTGTACCTGATGTACATAAACATGTCCCCAGGCACGGCAGATTTATTCTGTATAAGGGTCACCACTTTTTTTCATCCTTGGCCAACAGCCAGCTGTGCATGATCGCACTTGTTTAGAAAAGCACCGGTGATTGTTTTCAAAACATTTATGATTGTTTTCAAAACATCCATGGTTGTTTTAAAAACATATTGATTCTAGAAAAAACCCTGGAGTGACCACTTTAGTATAAAATACCCTCACTCCCCCCAACGATTTAAAGGAGAATTCCTTCCAAGCTGAGACAGGGGTCCTGCATGCCGAATCTTCGACTCACAGCGGTCTGACATTCCTTGCGGGTTTTCATCCATTGACGCAGAGACGGGGTCCTTTAATCTGAACCATCAGGTGAGGGGCTGGTTCTACCCTACGTGTTTCGTGGCTACAGATACACATAGCTATACGCATATACACCTACACCTCCAGGTTAGGCTAGGTACATTTTAGCAAATGACTTAGGGCGTACATTTTAGAAATATGCAAGTGCTACTGTTTTTATCTGAACTGTTTCTGTTCATCTGATTAGCACCATGGTAGAAATGTATCTACTATTACCATATTGGTACTAGCAATCTCTTCTGTATGCTTCTGTCTCCTGATTGTCGCAGCACATATGTTCTACACCAGACTGTCGCTGGACCAATAAATTCTTATTGAAACGTCCCAATTGCCATCCTGTGTGTTCTCTGAGAGAAAGCACGCACGAGTGTCTGAGCAAAATGTACTGTACTGTTTTCCACGATCCCTGAGGAATCAGGATTGTCATGTTCAGTGGTTACCTGAAACTACCCACATCACTGTAGAACACAGGGGGGTGGTAGTGGCACTGTAGAGCTAGCTGGTCTAATGGCTGACATATCCTGTGGGGGTGTCCGGAAGCGGTTTTGACACCAAGCCCTCAGTTTAGGTCATCCAAAACGCGCAGGTCCTGGGGGACTCCTATGAACTACACGACACTGCCATTGAAGAGACCCATACTACAACCCAGGAGAGGGCCGAAAGTGATGAGGACAGTCCTGGACATCTTGACATGGATGTTGATGCTGGTCCATCTGGTCAGGCTGGGAACATGGCAACAGTGAGTGTCACTGGGCACACAACAACTCCCCCCCAGCTGCAACCACTCAGCCACCAGTAGTCCCCCCAACCTGTGCACCTACCACAGTGTCTCCCATCATTTTCACCCAGGTCCTGGCTACTGATGTCACTGTCACCACCCCTGCAACAGAAGAGCCAGAATCCAGTGGGGTGTCGCAACCTGTACAAAGGGCACAGGTTTGTGGGGTAGGGATTATGGGAGTGTATCTGTGGGCCAGCGGAGTGAGGCCACTGGGGCCACTCACACCCAGTCTAACATCGACCAAGTCTTGGGAGCTTACAATCAACCTGAGAAAAGATGGATCAGATACTCACAGAAATCAGGGAGATGAAGCAGGTAGAGAGGAACATACACACATAATTGGCAGCTCAGAACACCAACATTGGCTCCCTCATTGGGGTGCTGCTGGACATTAACACAACTAAGGCCAGGGCTCTACCACCACCACCCACCTCTTCCTGTGGTACCTCACCATCAGGCCCCACAAAATCTGCTGCAGCCACAGGAAGGGAGGCCCTGCCAGAGGAAGAACCAACAGCAGACCCTGCGGATCCCCCACGCACTGGCAAGCTGGGATGTCCACGCAAAATTCCAGTCTTTTCGGATCGCAAGACCGATACCACCACCAGCAAGAAAAGTCGGACCTAATTTCCAGCAGTGTGTGACACAAATTCACTTTGTGGACTATTTCTGGACTAATTGCCCTTTCTGATGGCAATAGTATCTTGTACATTGGACTCCAAAGAATTTGGCATCTACAACTATGGTTTCATCCCCCATGTCTTTATTTTTTCACAGTGTTTATTTTTCCTTGTTCACTTAAATAAATGCACTAGTCTGGAACTCATTGACTGTTGTAGTATGTTGAAAATATAGAACACCATGGGGCATATTCACAAGAAAATGTCGGAGCGCGGAGCTGTGCCAAATTTGGCAGTGCTGCGCTCCGACATTTTCAAAACGCAGGGACGTGCCATATTCACAAGAATACGGCACACCCCTTTATTTCCGCTGGTGCAAAGAAAGCTGTAAAGCACTAGCGTAGGCACCGTGCCGCCATGTTGCAAGGGTGCCTGCACTGCAGGGACAATTGTTTATGTGCAGGAAGGGACACCATCCTGCACATAAACAATCAATAATGGTGATTTGCACCTTCTAAAGAGCAAAAAATGAGGAGAAGTTAATAGATTCTCCTTATTGCACAATTCTAACCCCTGGCATTCCATGCCGTTAATTTTTGGCGCTGCCTCAGCCTTGTAAATCTGGGACAGCGTCAAAAAGCAACTTGTGTTGCGGTAGAACGCCCACAGTAACACCCATTGTAAGCCCTTTTGCCGCAAAGAACTGCGGCAGAAAGGGGCATATTTGCAAGGTGCCATTAAGCCTCGCAAAGTGGCTTAGCGCCACCTTGTAAATATGGGAAATGGCGCTGCACCACCAGCGCTTCAAAAAAGGTGACGCTACGGTGGCGCTGAGGGCTTGTAAATATGCCCCCATATATGTACCCCCATTTGAACTTAACAATTCCACATCTTCTGCTTCCGTAAGAAAGGATATTTTGCATGTACACAATGTTTAACTCGGGTTATCAACCACGTCTAAACAAAACATACAAACAAATGTGTTGTCAAATACCATCTTTAATCCATCTCAAAAACAATGAGCTGTCATGATGTCAGTTACAAACCATATCAAATATTACACCAATAGTCTGTGCCAGTGAACACATTTAAGTCCCAGACCACACCTACATAGACGGAAGGGATACATCTGACAAATTACAATTGATTAGGCCATGTAGCATTGATCAATGTCATCAGCTGGAGTCATATAACCTACCTCACAGAAGCTCCCTAACTAAGCATGCCTTAGATAAATACTATCTAATTGAGGAGGATCAATTAGATGTCCTCCTTATATCAAAAACCTGGCTAAATGAAGACTCATGCCCTGACCTTCAATTAGCGCTGAACCCTAACTACTCCTGTATACACGTAGACCGAGCTGGCAAGAAAGGCAGTGGAGTGACTATTGCTTTTAGAAAATCACTCAAATGCACTACATTCCAGGTGGGGGACCGGGTTGGTGCGGAAGCCCTAGGCTTCATCATTTCACCTTTCGCTCAATGCTCTTTTATGGGAGTCCTACTATACTGCCCTCCGGGTTTTGCTGGAGATTTTATCAACTCAATCACCCAAGCTCTGGGCTTTCAAATCACTCACTATGCTAGTTTTACCATTCTGGGTGATTTTAATTGTCAGCTAGATAACCCCACCATCATCATTGCACTAAAAATGAACGAAGTATTGGCGGATGCAGATCTCTCCATGAGTTTAACTGGACCTACGCATAAAGCAGACCATAGCATTGATGCCATCTTCACTAACACTTCTTTAGACCTAGATAGACCAAAAGAAATTACGTGGTCTGACCACTTTGTCTTACCTTTTTCCTGGTCCTCTCTCAAACACTCAGGAAGAATAAGACTTACCACCACTAACTGCACTTGAAACAAAGTTAATATTCCCCTCTTGGAAGAGACTCTTGTAGGCACTAGACCAACACTAACAGGTGACGCTGTGTCTGATGAAAACAAGGCCAACAGCTGGCTTTTAGAGGGCACCTCAATAACTGCCCATATAGCCTCCAGCAGGACGCCAAGAGCTAACCCTCCGGACGCGTGGTTCACAAGGAAACTAATGGATGAGAGGAAACTATGTAAATCAATAGAGCATGCATGACGTTTCCAGGAAAATTCAATACAAAAAGGCCCTTAGTGCATACCATATAAACCTAAAGCTGGCACGCCACACATTCCGCACTAGCAAATTAATAAAGCTAATAATCCTAAGGACATTTTATAAATCATAACCGACTTCATGGATCCCAAATGTACCACTACCCCTATTGAATCCACTTCCTCTCTATGCTTCCAATTAAGTACATTTTTTGAACTTCAAATTCTGAAAATTCAAGACAATCTTATGAAAACACAAGGCAGTAAACCAGTTAATAGCATTTGCTATTCTAAGCCACAGGCTCAGGTTAAAGTCCACCAGTTTTTACCCCATCAGTTGATGAGGTGGAAAGCCTGATCACTAAAAGCAAATCCGATTCACCAGTGGACCCTCTTCCCCCTGAGCTCATGAGCCTCCTAGGGGATTGCCTAGGACCTACATTCCATGGACTCTTCACTTCCTCTCTACAATCAGGGACAGTATCCTTTAACATGTAAAAAAGCAAGTGTGATCACCATGCTGAAAAAAACGAACCTAGCAATTTTTTGACACATCTCTTTGCTCCCTGGGGCCTCTAAAATCATTGAAAAAGCTGTCAATATTCAACTATCACAATTCCTGGAAAGCAACAATCTCCTATACCCCTCTCAATCGGGTTTTAGGGCACACCACAACATGGGGTCAGCTCTGATGGAAATCACTGACTCCATCAAACTCTCGTTGGATGCAGGTCTAAATGCCGCATTGATCCTATGAGACTTCTCAGAGGCATTTGACATGATCTCACATGAGATTTCCCTCCATCGTCTCACCCAGATCAGAGTAGAGGGGCCGGCCTAGACCTGGCTGAGGTCTTTTCTAGTGGACAGGGAGCAAGCTGTTTGGCTGAAACCACAATACGCTGATGCCAAAAAACTCAAGTATGGTGTGCCTCAGGGCTTGGCCCTGAGCTCCACGCTATTTATATGATCCGTTAACGCATCTGATAGAACCCTCTGGCATCAGTGTTGTCTCCTTCGATGATGACAAGCAATGCTTCTGCCCTATAACAACAATGAACCAGGGAAAAAAACTAACTTTCGGCTTGCGCGTCAGCAGTGATGGGATGGGTGAAGGCCAACTCCCTGCAATGCAATCTCAATAAAACTGAGGTCCTGTTATTTGGCAGCAACTCACTACCCAGCTGGCCTGCCAACTATAATGCACCCCCCCCATCGAAGTAGCAAGGAACCTAGGAGTTCTTATCAATGCAAACCTATCACTTAAGCCCCACATCTCTGCTGTATTCAAAACATCATGCTGGATTCTGAAGATATTAAGGACATTTCTCAAATTCCTGCCATGGGAAGCCCAAAAAACAGTGGTACAGGCTTTCATTCTGTCGAGACCTGACCATGTCAATATCCTATATCTGGGCATTCCAGACTACCTTATTCAGAAGAGTCAAAACATGGCCTTCCACCTTCTGTTTAAGTTGCCTAAATATACCTCAATATCCCACTACCGAAGCCAGCTACACTGGCTCACAGTGAAGAAGAGGGTCATTTTCATTTTTCAAAGCACTGACTGGCATACACAGCATTCTACAAGACTGGCCCCAAATACTTACAGGGTAGACTGACCCTTACTGTCCTAAAAGATCCTTGATGTCTCAACCAGCTCATCTGCTAAGTATTCCTTTTACCATATGAAACAAATGGGTCAGTTTGGCGTGCTCAGCATTAGCATATAAATATTGGAATGAACTCCCCTTGGCTCTTAGGTGCATTTCTGACACTAAGACTTTCCTTAAACAACTGAAAACTCACCTTCAAAGACTAAGATGGTTCCTCCCTTCCGTTGTAGGCCTAGCGCCGGGACACTTTAGTAGTGGCGGTGCACTCTATAAATATCTATATTTATTCATTCATTCATGGACCTTGGCAGGGTAAGGGATGAGTCCCTTCGCAGGGAAGCAGTATCCAAAGAAGTAATTTCCTCTTTCAGGAACTCACACTTCTCCTTGTGTAGAGTGAGGCCACATTTTAGTAGCTGCTAGAACACTGACCTCAGCCTGAGGAGATGTTCTTCCAGGGTGGGGGCATGGACCAGGATGTCATCACTGACATTCAGGATGCCAGTGAGGCCCACCAGCACTCCTCTGATAATGTTTTGAAACACCTCCGCCATACTGGAGATGCCAAAGTTCTTTTTGTGTGTATAAGCCTTTATTAGTATAATGAGCAACAGCATAATTGACAACAATGAGTACAGTCATGTATTTGACCAGTTCAGTTGAAAAAGTCCATAGATACGTTGAAGGGGTTTTCATTACGCTCATTGTACACAGATCTCACACATTTCTCCAATATACATGTGTTCAAACCATTGCGATATCATTGACAATCACAAAATTTAAAAGATAACTCGAAACAACCTAAGAACAGTTCAAACTGTGGTAAAATAATTGTGTTACTACTTGTGACATTAATGTGGTGTGTCAGGAGGGGCAGGAAGGAGGAGAGGGGGTTGATCCTCATGTTACTCTGTCCAGTGGTAGGCAGGGGGGGGAAGGTGGCCCAGGGCAGCACAGCCACAGGTCTTGGGGCGAAATCAGTGCCACAATCTTTTTCAGGAGGGAGCACCAGCAGATTTGGGCTCCACTACCCCAAAGTATCTCTGCCAGTTTGGGGGAAGAGATGAGGTTGGGTGCCCCTTCCCTGCATTAAGCAACGCTTCCTGTTCTGCCATGATACCAGTGCACAGATCGGATAACCACAATCTAATGGAGAGGGACACAGCTGATTTCCAGCACATCACTATACTTTGCTTAGCCAAGACCAGTGCTAGGTCAATAAATTTATTGGTTACTTAATGTGCAGCCGAGCGGGAGGTTTTCCCTAAGATATGATGGAGGCCAATGGTACAGAGTGGGGCATCCAGAGCCTTGGAGAGTATTTTGGTTTTCTTGTCCCTGTAGGGAATCAGCTGGGGACATGTTCATAACATGTGGATAAAATTGGCTTTGGCGCCTCGGCCGCCGGGGCAGGAGTCCAAAGCTCCTGGGTACATATGTGCCATTCTCTCAAGGGTGAGGTAAGTGTGATGAAGATCATTGAACTGAGTATATTTGAATCTCGCATTGGACGAGACGCAATTTGGGACCCCTAGATATTGTGTCCATTGCTTGTCTGTGAGTGTAGTGGACAGCACCTCATCCCAATAGGTGCAGAGAATAGGGAGTGATGCTCTCCTGTCCACAAGTAGGATCCTGTATAATAGTGTGACAGCGTGGCGGCCAACCTCATTTGTAAGCACTACCTGGAAGAGTTGGACATTTCTGGTTCATCATGCATTCTATGCCAGACCGTGTGTAAGTGTCTAGTGAGCGAGGCACAGAGGAGGAAGGATCCTGGTGGCACACCATAATCATCTACCAAGCTCTCAAACGTGCAAAGGATTTTGTGAGTAAATAGGTCAACCCATGTTGCAAGACAAGATTCCGTCCATGCAGTTTCCTCTGGTCTGGAGCCCAGGCTAGTACAGACCGGAATCCCCAAGAGAGATAGTTCAGGAGCATATGTGAGATGAGGACGCTTGTTAATCAGGTAGGTGTTCCAGCACGAGCCGGCCATGTGCATAAGAATATTTCCAGCCCTTCTGTGGACCACTCCCTCTGAACCCAGCAACCATTGCAGTACCATGAACAGGTGCATCCTAGCTCACCAGCGGCCCAGTTCCGATATATTTTGTCTAGCCAACCAATGAGTAGGCCCTTCTAACTGTGTGGCCGCATAGTGGTACTTGTAGTTTGGGGCACCCAGGCTGCCCTCTTCCACAGGGGCATACAGTTTATGGATCGCCACTCGCTTCCTACCATTACCCCATATCAGTGCTGTCATGTAGTTCCCATAAGACCTATATAGGATCTGAGCGTTTAGACAACATGCACTGCGGGACTGGTGGCCAGACTAATTCCAGACACCCCCACAGGGTATGTTGGCCTGTGTATCAGCTAGCTTGCGATGCCACTATTACTTCCCCTTACCAAGGAGAGAATAGTTCTTGGCAACTATCGAACATGACAACCCTGATCCCTCAGGACCATGGAAACAGTAACTTACTTTTCGCTCAGTCACTCGTGCTCACTTGTTCTCAGAGGGATACACAGAATAAACGGTTGGGACGTTTTCAATAAGTATTTATTGAGCAGTCGTTATTCTAGTGTAAAATAAGTGCACTGAAATCACCAGTAGACAGTAGCATATACAAATGAGTAGCAGCACTAAGAAAGTAAACAGATGGTAGGTTTCTACCATTTTGCTAAAATCATAACTACAGGCAAGTATATAAAATACATGGCAATAAAATGCATACTCCTACGATGCACCCTAACTAGATGTACCTAAATGTACCTAGCATGTGAGTAGGTGTAAAGCCAAGAATCCCTCTAGGATAAAGGCAACCCCATTACCTGATGTGAGACTGCGGGACCCCGTTCTGGTCTTGAGCTGAACACCCCGCAAGGGATGTCAGACCACTGCGAGCTGAAGTATCTGCATGCAGGAACTTCAGCGTCTTGCGTCAGTGTGTCGGCCGGGAAGTCCTGATCTCCTCTCACTATCTCAGCAAGATGTGGTGTTTATATACCCTAAGGTATCCCCAGGGTTTCTACCTTGCTGTGCCAATGTCGGACTTAGGATGATGTCGGGAATGAACTTTATACACAGTTATTATGCAGAAGATGATGGTCCTGCTGTGATTCCAAGAAACTAAGAATCCTCATGCATAATTTATGAGGCCAGTGTCCAGGGAAAAACCCTATGTACTCTTGTGTAGTATTGTAATTGGGTAAAAGGTCAGTCTTTCAAATCCGTTATGTATGTACTATAGGAGAGAATGTAGGTGAAGGGTTATGATATTACCTAGACCTATTTCGGGGTACCTATATGAAATATAACACCCACTCTTCATCCGACTGGACATTACTAAAATCTAGCGTACTGCCAAGGCATCTAGAGGTTTGTACGCAACAAATAATAAAAACACTTTTAAGAGAAGTTAAAAGGCGTTAAAAAAAACCCTTTAAAAATGTTCTACAAAAAAATCATTCAAGTAGTGGCTCTAAAGTGTCCGTTTATATAGTCCGAACAACTACAAGCATCTGAAAGCCATGCAGGTCAAAAGGTTTCAATTTGGAATTTCAAAAAAAGGTAAAAGCCAAATGTTCCCAGCGTTCGACATGCCAAATGTTTATGTGTCCTTGCTGGTAGACGCAACATCGCTGCTATCTGCATACGCAGCTGACGATCCCTGTAACACCTCACAAAGAATGTCAATTGAGCACAGTTGATCTTCCGTACTGCCTGCAGCAGATGCCGGGGCAGTCTGTGCCACATCCAAGGCCTGAGTGTTGGAGGAGCCGGTGTCCATACCAACAAGAGCAGAAACTACCTGTGGTGGCTCTAAGAATGCTGCCAACAACATGGGAATGCGCTGAGGACACTGCAGAATATGGGCCGTTATTGGGTCCAGTAAAGCATCAAAATACAGTTCCGCAACCGATGGAAGTGTCAGACACAGGTCCAACATGCATTCTTCTCCGCAGAATAGGCATCGGAGAACAGGTAGGACACAGTCCATCCAGACTGGTCTAAATGACAGGAACCAAGAGACGCTCAGTTCCCGTAAGCGAGGTGTGCCCAGATGTTGTACCATGCTATCACGGTATTTGCGCTCCAGTAGAGCTGTTGCTATCTCCTTGGTAGCTGGGACGTCCATTGCGAAGCAGAAAGGTAACAATCAGGATTCCTGCTATTAGAAACAGGATCAGCAGAAGCCCTCCAAAAATGCTTCCAAAGACAGAATGTATAAAGTTTGGTTCAACTCCGAGGACCGTCTGAAAGGTGCTTAGCATTCCTGAACCTATGGTCTTAAATAGGTGTACAATACCCATCGTATCAGACATGTTAAAGATACGACTTACCATTTCTGTGAAATGGAAGGGGCAGTTTGTACGTATACGTGCCTGTATCTCAGCCGAGGACTTTGCGATCTGGAGATCAAAAGTCTCCCGGGCGGAGGTTAAGGGCACGGTTTGTTGTAAAAGCATGGCTTTCATTCTGCTCAGAGTATCAAACCGTATAAAGGAAACATTTAGCGAAGGCCATAGCGGCGCCTCCCTGACTGTATGTGTTGGTGGAAACAATACTTGCATACAGCAAGTAACCCTGGAGCTCACGGTGACTAGATATGCGATGCCCGGAAGCATCCCACAACAACCTTGATCATTCAGCATCAAGTAACTCCCATTCTAGAGAAGCCTGAACACTGGATTAATCACAGCTGCCGGGGTACCTCTTAAATGACAGGACAAGTTCGCCACAGACCCATTACAAGCCCCGTGTAGCATAATATCCTGGCATATGAGAGATCCACTTAAAGCGTTCTCGCAGTTAGTTCCGCTTAGAAGCACTTCCTGATCCCCACTCCTGCATCAAAATCTGTATGGTAAATCCCAGGATTCCCTGATGAATTCCTTACCCATCTTTTCATATCTGCCTGCCTGTTTTTGTTCTAGGCAATACTGAAACCGGAAAGTTGCGACCGGTAATGGTATATGGCCGCGGATTAACCACTCTGTGGACGGTGACTCTGCCACAATAAAGGGTAACCTATCCAGTTTTTCAATACGCAGCATTGTATATTTTGCTCCCCTCTGTGCCGTTTTCATCTGTTTTTCTGTTAGATTGTATGCAGAAAATAATGACATACTATTGATAAAACGCCAAGGCACATAACCGGCGCGCAATGACTGCAGAGTCCAGCTTAACAAAATAATGGAACATAACTGTGACTGTCATTGTTGTAATATGGACAAATCCTGTTCTAATACTTCGATAGCAGAAGATACAATGTTGCCCAGTGAATATATCCTGGATGTTAACGTAGTCATGCCATTGTCAACTACGGCTAACGCCTTTTCTAGGTTAATTCTATCTATTTCTCTTAATCTCTCTGCTGCTTCTTGTTGCGTAGATTTTCCAGATTTCGTTATAGACAGCATACAAAAAACGCTTCTGACGTGGTTTTCTGGGACCTAATAAAAAATCCCGTAGGTCCACATCCTCTGTGAATAGAGACAAGTGTTGTTTCACCTGGGGTAGTGTTGAGGTCTTTAGCCAATCAAGGCACAACTTCCCAACACTGTATGATGTCACTACCCCCGGATGTTATCGTTGTACATAACGTGGGTCTGGCCTATGGATACTAAGCCCTTCGGTGGTACCCCTGAATCTTTCCTGACATCTGTTTGTGTCAGTGGGCCAAACCAACCATCCCTTCCAATTGGGGTCTGATCTATTGTATTGCAATATGATATCCAACTTAGCCCCTCTTACTGATGTAAAATTCCCCTCGGTGTTTAAAGGTGTAGGAATTTGAGGTGTGTTCAAGTCCTTATTCTTGGCTATTCCAAGACAGGAAGTCAGTTGCGCAGTGTCATTCAGAAAAATCATCTGCTGTGGAATGAGGCATGCTCTAAATAGTGCTTCTGTTCCCTGGACTTGCCAGTCCCTAGAACCCCAGATTGATTTCAAGTCTACAGTGTCCATCGATAAGTCAAAACCCTGTTCAGACAGCTGGGTAATAAAGGAAGCAGAGTAAATCTGTTTGGTGTTTGTTAACATATTTTTCTGTGCAGATATAGGTGCAACCTTATAATAGTACAAGGTTAGGTCAGAAGTGTTAAACCCTGAAAAATATGAAAATTTCTGTGCAAATGTTTTTGAACTATCTTTCGGTGGTGTAGGGCAATGTTCCCACTGGTGGTATGTGAAAACATTTCTAGGTTTGCTAGATTTATGCAAGAAATGATGACCATAATGTTGGTAACAATACATTTTGCCAAAATCTGATGTGTCTTTTAACATTTCAGTGCTAGAAAATGCGGCAGATTGTTCCAACTCAGACAATAAGTTATTAACAGTTTCAAAATCCCAATCATCAGAAAATGTACTGGAGGTAATGATATCGTTCAATGAAATTTTAAACAAATGTGGAATCTTTAAAAGCTCGGTCGGTCTAAATATATCATATTTTACTTTGTCCCATACTATACCATCCGGCATAGGAACTGCTGAAATGTTCACGAAGGACAAGTCTCTTTGTTCACGATCAGATGAAACATGAGGTTTTAAAATTAAGTTTACTTCTGACGTTGCAGAGCTCTGTTGAAGATAAGTTCCATTGATGAGCAAGTGGAAAGTGATTACTAATCCTAACCAAAAAAGAAAAAATAATATACCGGTGATTATCCAAAGTTCTAGCCAAGGTGATACTAAGTAAGTCCTTCTAAGAAAGTTAAAAAAGTCTTTGATCCGTTGTTTGTGAGAAATTTGGGCTGGCGTCGTTTCAGGTTCACTTGGATCCAATGAAAAGGTATCGAAGTCGACGAAATAGCCAGATGCAGTTCGATCTATTTTTGGTAGCTCAGCAGCTTTTGTTGAACTTGTAGATTGCTCTTGAAGAGGCATGTTGACTTAGACATCCTTATTAGGTTAAATTGAAATTTGTCTTTCATTTTGATTTTGAAAGTTTGCGTCAAGGGGAACTAGTTCCATTGCATTGTTATCGATTCCGTTGCTTTGTAAAGGTGACTCTTCAAATGTTATGAGTCTTTCTGTTTGAACTTCCTGTATTGTAGCGAGAGGAGGACGTCGGCTACTCATTAGCCCACGAGGCCTACTATTTAGTATCGGCCACATAGTGTGGTTTGATCAGATCGATTGAGACGAATCTCTTTTCTTTTCTGGCAAGAGGCAGTAGAAGTACAGTTCTTGATCCTTCAACGGCCAGGACAGGTACAGGCTTTTGATAGGATGGTCCGAATTCTTTTTTGTCCACAATCTTTTCTCTGACCAGATCCCCAACTTTAGGAATCCAGGCAGGTCTTGCCGTGGCTGATTTGACTTCCGCAGTGGCGGTTCTTTTTGTCTCAACGTTACTTAAGGAGGCTCTGGATTCATTCAGATCCTGTAAAACAGCCAAACGTTTATTGATGTCAAACGGTTTTTCATCCGCCACTGTGCCTTCACAAGCCAGATCAGGTACCCACATTCTTGTCCCATACAGGACCTCGTAAGGAGTGGCACCCCCTAGAGAGCTTCTTGGCTGGTTATTAAGGACTCGCTGGACCCCATATAGATGATTGACCCAACTACCACCAGAGCCTAATACCCTAGCTGTTTAAGATTGCTTTAAGTCACGGTTCTTCCTCTCCACGACCGAATTTCCCTCGGGATGGTATGGAGAGGAGTACCGCAGTGCTACACCCAAACTTCCCATGGCTTCCTTGTAAGTCCTAGAGCTGAACGCGGGGCCACGGTCAGAATGTAATGTGCCAACTGCGTTTGTCCCTATGAAGACCCGCAAATCTTTTATAACAGTTTGGGTGTCAGCCGAGCACTGGGGCCATACCCATAAGAATCTTGAACAGGAATCCACTGCCACCATGATATACTTGTAAGCCCCATCAGATTGTAAGGGGCCACAGTGGTCCAGGTAAATGCACGCGAGCGGTCTGTCTGATATTAATAATAGTGTCTGTGTAGGTGAGCTACGGTGGACCCTTTTATCTGTTGACAGATATCCACCAATAGCGTTGTTTCAGTAAAGAAACTGTTGCCGTAACTCCTGTATGAGCAGAACCCAGACCCTCATGTGCAGCCAAGATTTAACCTAACCTGCGATCCATTACTCTATCCCCCACTCCAGGAATCTGAGCAAATGGAACGTTGTTTGCATCTAACTTGTAGGAGTACTTGAGTGGAAAACCTTTAGGTAGTGCTTTGCTGTTATTGCGCGAAGCAATCACAGCTACCATTGTGCTACCGTCTATCCTCGTTTTTGAATGGGTGATTGCAGCTACGGACGCAGTGCGTACTGCCCCCTTCGCGGCTTCATCAGCCAATGAATTCTCTTCAACGTGAACGCCATCACGTTGATGACTCAGTGTGTGTATCACGTTAGCTCTTGGTAGTTCGTTTTTTAACTCTGCTACCTGTTCCCATAGTTTTCTATGTTTAATTGTGCCACCTTTTGAATCTCTGAACCCATTTTGTCCCCAATAGTGGAGGTATTTGTTGTACGACTGCACACAGTAAAAGGAATCACACACTATTAGTGTGGGGAATTCTGGATCCGTATTTATCAGTGCCAGTAATAGTGCTTTTAATTCTGCCAACTGAGCTGTGCAGTCTCCGAGAGACTGCTTTTTTGTACAGCTTGGACAGAACTTGCCTTCCTGCATCCTACCTTTTACAATAGCGCATGCTGCACTGTATTGCTGCTTATTCCCTATGGCCGGTTGAGCAGATCCGTCAGTATAAATAATGTATTCATACCGATCTAGAGGCATTATTTCATTTGGTAGAGGATATTCTTGTTCATATTGCAGGAATGCTTGTGTTTTTAGACTAGGGTCATATCTGTATTCTACATCTGTTGCAGTGAGGAAATTAGCCCATTGTATCCATCTTGGATGTAACGCTTTTGCATTTGGGACGCTTGCCTTTGTGGCAGCCTCTAAGGCCGGTACCGGGGTCATGACAATTATTCGTTTCCCCTGAGCCAGTGCTGTTTCTCTCACTACAGCAGTCTGTACTCCTGTCAGAATTTTTTCTGTGGATGCAAAACGCATTTCAGCGTTAGTGTACAAACGCGATTTATATGCAATTGGTACCGTTTCACCTTCATTGAAGGTTAAGTAAGTTTACCCTGATTGACCTGTACCTACGGAGATCACCAGGTTGCGTATGTTTACGCGTGTCTGTAAGTGTTTTGATGATATCATATCAGCTTGTAGGGAACGAAGTATATTTATGTGTTCCTGTGTCCATTGTCTAACTGAAAAGTCAGGTCTTATTAGGTTGTAGAAAGGTTTTACCCTCTCTGTGTAATCCAAAATGTATGTTCTGCCAAAATTCAAAAATCCCAGTATGGACTGTAAATTTTTTAATGTTTTTGGAGGTTGTAGCAGTGCGCACATTTCTAAAAAGTGGGCTGTCAAGCTTTTGCCTTCACTTGAAAGCTCATATCCCAAAAATAGGACATTGAGGTGGGTTATTTTCGATTTTTTTAAATTAAATTTGTAGCCTTCAGAGGCGAAACCCAAAATTATGGTGCTCACCCTGGTCAAGTGTTCCTCTAAGTCATCATCCATCAGATAAATATCATCTACATAGGATAATGCTTCTTCATCCAAATTCTGTAGTAACTCTGTTACCCTCCTTGAGAATAACCCCGGGCTATTCTTATACTCTTGGTGGAGTCGACAAAACTGATGCTGGGACCCTAGCGCTGAGAAGGCTGTCAAATATCTGCTTTCAGGCGCTATGTTTTGGCAGAAAAATCCATTTGAGATATCTAATGTTGTTTTGTATTTTTTCTGCACAATGTTATTCATTAATGCGGCACTATTTGCATTCTGAACTGCAAATGTTTTCGTGCATGAGTTTAGGTGTCTATAGTCTAAAACTAGATGATATGAATCGTCAGGTTTCATTACGGGAAACAAAGGATTATTCATTGATGAGGTGCATGGTTCAATTACACCTTGGTATTCAAGTTGATCTAAGATCTCCTTGACCTGTTTTTTAGCTTCCTGCTTTATAGGGTACTGTCTTTGTGGAGTTGGGTTTGTTAATATTGGAATTACGTGGTGGGGTGACTCTTCATCCCACCCTACGTGGTTGTGGGATAATGCTGGAGCAAGGGCTACCGCGCACTCCTGCGCATATGTATGTCTTAGGTGTGCGGGGACTAGGTCGGAGAAAGCTGGAAAAATTACAGTTTCCCCCTTTGGGCATTCCATCACAATAGCAGGCGGCCAATCTCTTTCTGCTAATAGGATGTCGTAGCCAGAAGTCAGGTTCTCCCAAAAGAGACCCTTAACTTGTCTCGGCTTGTCCCCCTCCATCTGGAGTGTTATTTCATGTAACCTGTGTGGGACACTCACCCTAGTATCAGGTGTTTCCACCGTGATATACTCACTCAACTACGCTGTCACCAGAAATTCCATCAGGTTCCGGCGAGCTATTGTTACTTCTGCTGCGCTGTCTAGCATCGTCAGAGCCCATTCCCCGTTCAGTAGTAAAGTCCTCAGAATTCTGGGCATGTCTAACTTTGAGACCTGCCACCTTCTTCTTTCTAAATTGAGGTTTTGCTTTGGGATTTTCTTCTTTCTTTGAAGCGTAGTCCGAAGTGCGTTGCCTGTCTCTGGGCTTTGTATGCTCTTCTTGTCTCTGTTCTGACCGTCCTTCCCTCTCCGAGTTTTTTGATGGACCCTGAAAGGAATGAGAGGAAAGTGTATCAGTGTCCTGATACCTGTCAGGTTATTTAATGTTATCTCTATTCCTAAGATTATATCTAGGCCTGGGCGGTGAACTTTGCTCCGTTGGCGGAGTTTGCGGAGTTTTCTGCACTCCGCAGAGTGCAGAAAACTCCGCTTCGCGATGTGCAGCGGAGTTTTTTCCCTGCTCGCGATTGGGAACGGTAAGTTCGCGATCGCGAACAGTAAGTTCGCGAGCGCGAGCTGGCGCTCGGGTAGAATTTCTACCCGAGCGGCAGGAATACCAGCACAAACTGCAGTTCGCACTGCACTCCGTCACTCGCGGAACTTCGCAGAGTTTTTTTTTAACTTTGCGGAGTTCCGCGTAGCAAAACTCCGCGAACTACGCCCAGGCCTTTTATATCTCCTTTCTGGGGGCTCCTGTTGAGGCGACCTTCCCCTGGAGTGAGATCTGTTCTTTTGCTGTTTATTATTGTCCCATTTCTTTTTTGAAAAAACGGTGTTTGCTTTGCCTGTTCTTTATCTGTACCTCCCACTAGTTGAGGTTTTACAGGTCTAGCTCCCAGACTGTCTCTACCTAATTCCGCATAAGCAGATTCAATTATTTTAGGTAGATCTGTCTCCTTTTGTAATGGAGTGAAATCTCTCAGACGTTGGTGTATTGCAACCGATGCTGCTTCCCCTTTAACATTTGCTAATATTATCGTAGATAGCTGGGCAAAGATATTTAACAACTTCGGGGCCGATTCACAGAACTAATCAGAGATAAAATCCGTAACTTACTACTTTTGGTATTCACAGAAGGCATTTAGTAGTAGTAAAGTTAGGACTACTAACTTTACTACTACTAAACTGAGATAAAATCCTAAACTTACTACTTTTGGTATTTACAGAAGGCATTTAGTAGTAGTAAAGTTAGGACTACTAACTTTACTACTACTAAACTGAGATAAAATCCTAAACTTACTTCTTTTGGTATTCACAGAAGGCATTTAGTAGTAGTAAAGTTAGGACTACTAACTTTACTACTACTGAATGCCTTCTGTGAATACCAAAAGTAGTAAGTTTAGGATTTTATCTCAGTTTAGTAGTAGTAAAGTTAGTAGTCCTAACTTTACTACTACTAAATGCCTTCTGTGAATACCAAAAGTAGTAAGTCTAGGATTTTATCTCAGTTTAGTAGTAGTAAAGTTAGTAGTCCTAACTTTACTAGTACTAAATGCCTTCTGTGAATACCAAAAGTAGTAAGTTTAGGATTTTATCTCAGTTTAGTTGTTGTAAAGTTAGTAGTCCTAACATTTTTTTTTGATAATCAAGTTTATTGATATTTAGGTGAAAACAAACATTCACAGTGACAGCAAAATCAAGCACAGTACCACGAGGATTATTAACAGTAAAGGTGATGACATAGACCTGAACATTGGACTCTAAAATAGGCCCTTGTGCAAATTTATCAAAATATATACGAACATACATAATAATCAAGACAGTAGGTTGAGCCATTTACCCCAGATCTTTTCAAACAGTTCAGGGCAACCCCGGGCTTCGAAGAGGGGTTTCTCCTGGGTCGCACACCAATCCACCCCCCATCGCCATTTCCGCACAGTGGGGGGTTTGGCCTGAGACCAGGCCGCCGCAATGTCCCGTTTCGCCACCGCCACTGCGGTCCCAAGGAAACGTTTATTAGCCCGAGAGCCATCCAGGCCATCAAACACACCCAGGAGTAGATGTAGCGGGTCATGAGGGACTACCCAACCCAAGGTCTGCGTAAGCTCTAGTTCCACACCCGCCCAGAATGCTGCAAGGGCAGGGCATTGCCAGACCACATGAGAAAAATCAGCTGGGGCGTGATCGCAACGTGCACAGGTTGGGGAGGGGCGTAATCGAGCTCAATACAGACACGCAGGAGTAAGGTACGCCATATGCAAATAGTAGAGTTGGATTAGGCGTAGTTTGGAGGAAGTTGTTAAGGTTTTGGGAGCCATGAGGGCATCCCGCCAATCTGCATCCTCCAGGGGACCGAGCCAATCCTCCCAGTGGGCGCGCAGTGAATCCAGGGTCGCGGGGCCATTGTTCACAAGGGAGCGGTAGATCCGGGACACCCTACCCTTACCTAGGTTCCCCATCATAACCTGAGCCTCGAGGGGACTGAATTCGGGAAGGGAGGTGGGTGTCGGAATGTGCACAGTGAGGGTGTGACGAAGCTGCAAATATTTGTAAAACTGGGAGGCGTGAAGGGAGTAGCGTTGTTGCAAGTCCGAGAAGGCCCTGATATGGTCCCCAACCCAGACGTCCCCAAGAAGTGAGATCCCAATGTGATCCCATTGAAGGAAGTCCCAGAGAGTCGAAGTTTCGCGTAGCCAGTTACCATGCCACAAGGGTGTGTGATGGGTGAGCTTCCCATCCCATCTCGTATGGTGTAAGGCAGTGCGCCAAGCCAGTAAGACTGCCCTAGGTGTAGGGGTGAGGACTTGTGGCATGGGGGCCGCGTACAAGTAGGCCTGGAGCTGTGGAAAGTCCATAGTCCGGAGCTCAACCTGGTACGCCGGGTCGGACCAGCCGCCGGCGAACCAGTCATGAACCACAATAAGTCTGGTGGCCAAATAATAAAGGTGAAGATTAGTCACACCCATGCCACCGTCATACGGCGGTATCCGACATTGAGGTAGGGCCATACGTGACCTCCCACCTTTCCACAAAAACCGGGTGAGCAGACCATCAATCTCGCGGAATCAGCTCCCCGGGAGATGAAAGGTTATGTTCTGAAGAATATATAGAAAGCGGGGGAGAACCATGATTTTAAAGAGCGCACTTCTACCAAGGGTATTGAGAGGAAGGGACTGCCAGCGTTTGAGGTCTGCTTTGGCTCTGGTAACCAAGGGTGTAAGGTTGAGGGCCCACTCGAGCTCCGGGAGCAAGGTCACCCAAACTCCTAAGTATTTGAATGACTGCCTGCGTAGGGGGATAGTTGTCTGCCAGTCGAAGCTGGCTCGTGACGGGTGCAGGGGAACCAGAGTGGATTTCGCCGGGTTAAGCCGCAGGCCGGAGACCTGCTCAAAGGCATATAGGACTTCCAAACAGCGTGGACCAGAGACCTCGGGGTCCGCCAGGAAAAGGAGGACATCGTCCGCATAAAGGGCAACTTTGTCTACATGATAGGGGTCCCAAGCCCAGCCATGGATGTGGGGATCATTGCGTACGAGGGCAGCCAGGGGCTCCATCGCCAGCGCAAATACGAGCGGTGAGAGGGGGCAGCCCTGGCGGGTGCCCCTCTGGATGGAAAACGCCTCCGAGAGTGCGCCATTGGTCAGTACCCGTGCTTTAGGGTGGAATACAGGACATGAATAAAGCTCCTGAATAGGAGGCCAAATCCCATCACATCTAGCACATCCTCTAAATAGTTCCAGTCCACCGTATCAAAGGCCTTTTCAAAATCGATAAAAAGCAGGGCCAAGTACGGGGTGAGCTGGTGGTGGTGTGCGAGGGCGAGGTGGAGGCGGCGTATGCAGTGCCGGGTACCTCGGGCAGGCATAAAGGCACATTGGTCTGGGTGAACCAATTCGTGTAGGAGGGGGCGGAGGCGCTGAGCCAAGGCAGTGGCAAAGATTTTCACCTCGTATTGATGAGGGAGATGGGGCGGTAATCCACACAGGAGAGGGAGGGTGGCTGCGTTTTAGGAATAACCACAATAGTGGCCACGTCAGTCTCCGGAGGGAAGGACCCCGTTTCCACCACGTGTCGGAAAAGATCAACTAAGTGAGGAACCAGCAAGTCGCGGTAGGCTGCATAGTATTCCTGGGGGTAGCCGTCAGGCCCTGGCGTCTTGCCGGAATGCAAGAGGGAAATTGCCCCATGTATCTCCTCTGGGGTGAGGGGGAGGTCCAGAGCCTCCGAGACAGTCTGGGCAAGGCGGGGCAATTGAATCGCGGCCCCCTTCAACAGGCCAGCTAGGGAGGCCACAGGAGGTTGGACCGCGTAAAGCTGGGCATAGTAACCCACGAAGGTTTGGGCGATGGCATGCGAGGTAAAATGGTGAGTGCCGGCCGCGTCGCAGATCTCAGGGATTATACGATTGGCCTTGGGATAGGAGACCAAATTATGGAGTAGTTTCCCGTTCTTGTCCCCCCAGCTGTACACACGTGCCACTGAGGAACGCCATAGCATTTTAGCTGAGTCCAGGGAGATCTGACAGATCTCCTCTCGGAGCAACGAGAGTTGTCACGCAGAGCGAGCACCCTCTGCAGTGGCTTGAGTGGATTCCAACTGTGCGGCTTGAGCCTCGAGTTTTATCAGGCGGGTGGTCTGGGCCGCTCGCTTTGCGTGGACCAAGCCTCTAGCCACACCTCATATGGTAGCCTTGCCAGCCTCCCACAGTGTGCCCGGGGAGGGAACCGATCCCTTGTTGATCAATAAATATTGCTTCAGTTCCTGCCCGAGGGCCTCAACGAACTCCGCATCTTGTAAGAACCATGCGTTCATTCGCCAAACCGTGCGCACTCCATCGGGGGCACGCCCCAGACAAAGGGAGATAGGGGCGTGATCGGAGATACCTCGGGGGAGGATAGTAACCCAAGTCACCAACTAGCAATCGGTGGCCGGCAACAGGACCAAATCAATACGGGAGTGAGTGTGGTGAGCTGCGGAGGTGTGTGTGTATTTCTCTCGGCGGGGGTTCCAGACCCTCCAAGTATCACAGAGACCCAGGGCAGAGGACCAATCAGAAAGGCGCTTAGCAGAGGCCAGGCGGGACGCGGAGGGAACACCTGTTGTGTCAAGAGTAGGCTGCATAACCGCGTTAAAGTCGCCCCCAATGACCGTCAGACCCTGAGGGAGGGTAGAAATTAACATTGTGAGGCGCCGCAGGGCAGAGGGCAGTGTGGCGGGAGGGATGTATGCACAGAGGAGATTGAGAAGTTGACCTTCGAGCCTACCAGTTAGGGCCACATACCGTCCCTGCGTGTCAGTTTCTACATGTACCAGAGTGAAGGGAAGACCTCTGCGGATCAGTATGGCCGCTCCCCGGGAGCCCCGCGTCAAACCAGAGTGCCAGACCCTGTCAAATCCGTATCGGGCGAGAAAGGTGCAGTGGGTCCCCATGAGGTGCGTTTCTTCTAGGAAGAGGATATCGGGCGCTTGGCTTTGGGCACTCCGAAGGACTGCGGTTTGTTTTATACGGTCCAATAAGCCATTGACATTCCATGACAGAATGTGTAGGGGTCTACTAAGAGGCGGCATCATAGAACTGGGTGGGGTATGGGTGGACTAGTGCGAAGGGGCCCGGGTCCCAGGGAAGGTAACATCTCAGAGTCTGAGTGTAAGGGTAAGGCTCGTGTGGTGCGGCAGGTCTCTTGCCAGTGGTGGTGGCATATGTGTGCAATGAGCTGTCATGGAAAACAAAAACAGTGGCCCGAACGAGGCCCAAGAACAAGAAGCAATCAGAAGGCAACGGCCCTCCCACCCCCCAATCCCCCCAATACCCCCCACCCTATACTTCCGGAAATGAAGCATCTGTCGCCCTGAAAAGGAAAAATTCAACAGAAAACAATGATAACAATAATGAAAAACAAATCTAAGTGCTAAGCTAAAACGATTAGCAGGGCATAGTCGTGGCGATGATGGACCCCTCCATGTAGACGGATAATCTGTCGTGAACAGCTGCAATAGTATTTAAGAAACAGTTTGTGGTTCCAGGCCCACGGGGCTTCATGGTCAGACTCCATCGTCCTCTTCAGATCCCCGAAGCGCGGGACTTCTAGACAAGTCAGAGTCAGATATGGCAGGGCGCAATGTCTCGGAGGGGTCAGGGACCCGGCTCAGATCGATCAGGGAACCAGTCAGGCTGCGAGTCCCAAAGACCCGAGGTTGTTCAGAGGCAAGGAGTAGCTGGGACATTGCTTCCGGTGATCTGGACGCCCGCTCCGCCGGTCACCCTTCTTGCGGGACCGAGTGCGGCGCCGCTGTGGCTTGGGTAGGGGAGGTTGGGGTTGCGTGGGCCCCCGCCGACCAGGGGGGGAGGTGGGACGAGTCCGAAGGGGCCGCTCCTCCGTGAGCCAAGTCCAGGCCGCTTGAGGGGTGTCGAAAAAATGTGCCTTGTCTTGGAAAACGACTCTGAGCTGGGCCGGGAAGAGGAGACCGTAACGCAGACCCAGATTGCGGAGCTTCTGTTTGACATCATCGTATGTTCGCCGTTGGGCTTGCACTTCTCTGGTATAGTCCAGGAAGAGCAGAATCGTGTTGTTTTGATATGTCACGGGGCCTTGCGTCCGCGCTGCCCTGAGGATGGCGTCCCTGTCCCGGAAATTGAGGATCCTCATGATGATGGGCTGGGGTAGAGCCCCAGGTGGAGGCCGGGGGTCAAGGGAGCGATGGACGCGCTCGACCGCAAACCATGGAGAGAGGGCCTCTTTAGGTATCCAGGATCTCACCCAGGTTTCCACAAATGTGTCTGCTCGGCCCTGTTCAACCCCCTCGGGAAATCCTATGAGGCGCAGGTTATTCCTTCTTGACCTGTTTTCTGTGTCTTCGGCCCGTCTGTGCAGGTCTGAGTCTGCAGCCGGGTCACCTGGGTCTTCAATTGGCTTATCTCGTCTTCAGCTGTGGAGATGCACGATTCCGCCTCCGAGATCCGGGCTGTGGCATTACGCAGGTCCTGGCGGATAAGGGCCATGTCTACCCGCACCTCGCCGATCTTGTTCTCCACCGAAGTCTGGGAGGTGCCAATTGCCTGGAGAATAGTGGAGAGGTCCCCCCCAGTGGGGGCAGGGGCACCCGACGCCCCCCCTCCGGGATCCCGGTCGCTGGTAGTGTACTTGTCCATTTTGGTTTGGGTCTGTGGAGCAGGTGTCTTCGGGGCACGGTCCCTACCCATTGCGACCGTGGACACAGGCCCCTGGCGTCTAATCGGGCGAGTAGGCGATCAGCAGTCCCAGGCAGGGAGTGGGCCAGCACCCAAGCCATCAATACTCGGGCCCGGGCATTGAGGCCGTTCTTCCCAGGTCCCCCCGATCCCAAGGGACCAGTAGTCCTAACTTTACTACTACTAAATGCCTTCTGTGAATACCAAAAGTAGTAAGTTTAGGACTTTATCTCAGTTTAGTAGTAGTAAAGTTAGTAGTCCTAACTTTACTACTACTAAATGCCTTCTGTGAATACCAAAAGTAGTAAGTTTAGGATTTTATCTCAGATTAGTTCTGTGAATCGGCCCCTTCATCCCTAAGTTTAGAGCAGGTTCTGCTCCATACTCGTTCTGTACTTGTCTTAATACATCTGGTATTACCGCTAAAGAAGGGATACCAGGAGTCCTGGTATATATTGCAGCAAAAACTGTACCCCAAGAAGTACAATCTTCTATAGAGGGAGCTATCCCCATTGGCAAGCAAATCATCAGTATTCTATGCTCTTCCTTAGGACCAGTGTGCGGAAACACTGCCTCCAGCTGTGTTATTTTTTGTGCTATCCAGAAGGGCATTTGTTCACGTTTAGTGGGTATTTTACCCATCACTGCATGCAGTGCTTGTGGTGTAATTTTGGTTGTATTATTTTGAACTGGTCCTGGTTGTGTAGCCGGTGTTGGCTGAAGTGTTAGTGTTCTCATCACAAACTGTGTCATGTTTCTGTAAAGTCTTATTAATTCTTTATGCTGTACGAGTAAGTCTCCTCCTGGCATTGTGTCAATGTCAGGATGTGGTGTGTAGGCCGCTAGCACTGGCCAAGTTGCTCCGTCTCTTCCGAGCGGGCCGAGTCTTACTCTATTTCTTGTATGTGGGAGGGCACCTTTAAACCAGTAAAAATGTTCGTGGTAAGTGAGTGGAATTTCAATGTCCTCATATAGACTATATTCGTCTGGTATGTCATCTTCGACATAGTAGTGAAATGTTTTTGTCAAAGCATTTGCCTGCGGGAATCTAATCCATGAATAGAATACCCTGTTCTATATGATTCTTGTGCCTCTATCACGAAGGTCACTTGCCCACCCCTCATTGTAACACCATATGCTACTAGTTTTAGGGTGACGGCATTTCTAACATTTTCTGCAATATATATTGCATCTGCATCATTTTCTTCTGTTGTGAAGTTTAGTGCATTCCCTTCATCTACGTCTCCCTGCTCAGTCATTATTTTTAGAAAAGAGAGCGTTTCAAGGGAACTGAGATATGGTGTTGTGCACAATTAGGAACACTGTATCCTTCAAGCTTGATTAAACCAACAGCCAATACATAGGAATTTTCCTACTCAGCTGCAGTGGATTTTGTTCCCTCCCACTCCAGACGTCTCTGGGGAAATGTGAGTAGGGGTCTCTGAAAAATAGCACGACTGAACTACTCAGATTTGTCTGTTAAATAAGTGCCAATACCAACGTTGGGCGCAATGTAGTGTAGTTCCTATAAGACCTATATAGGATCTGCTCATTTAGACAACATGCACTGCGGGACTGGTGTCCAGACTGATTCCACACACCCCCACCGGGTATGTTGGCCTGTATACTAGCTAGAACGCGAGGCCACTATTACCTCCCCTTACCAAGGAGAGAATAGTTCTTGGCAACTATCGAACATGACAACCCTGATCCCTCAGGACCGTGGAAACAGTAACTTACTTTTCGCTCAGTCACTCGTGCTCACCTCACTTGTTCTCAAAGGGATACACAGAATAAACGGTTGGGACGTAGCACATATAAATGAGAAGCAGCACTAAGAAAGTAAACAGATGGTAGGTTTCTACCATTTTGCTAAAATCCTAGCTACAGGCAAGTATATAAAATACATGGCAATAAAATGCGTACTCCTAAAATGCACCCTAACTAGATGTACCTAAATGTACCTAGCATGTGAGTAGGTGTAAAGCCAAGAATCCCTCTAGGATAAAGCCAACCCCATTACCTGATGTGAGACTGAGGGACCCCGTTCTGGTCTTGAGCTGAACACCCTGCAAGGGATGTCAGACCACTGCGAGCTGAAGTATCTGCATGCAGGAACCTCAGCGTCTTGCGTCAGTGTGTCGGCCGGGAAGTCCTGATCTCCTCTCACTATCTCATCAAGATGTGGTGTTTATATACCCTAAGGTATCCCCAAGGGTTCTACCTTGCTGTGACAGTGTCGGACTTAGGATGATGTCGGGAATGAACTTTATACACAGTTATTATGCAGGAGATGATGGTCCTGCTGTGATTCCAAGAAACTAAGAATCCTCATGCATAATTTATGAGGCCAGTGTCCAGGGAAAAACCCTACGTACTTGTGTGTAGTATTGTAACTGGGTAAAAGGTCAGTCCTTCAAATCCGTTATGTATGTAGTATAGGAGAGAATGTGGACGAAGGGTTATGATGTTACCTAGACCTATATCGGGGTACCTATATGAAATATAACAGTGCAATCAAGAGTTTTTGCAAATCCTTAAAAAACTTTCGGGACAGTATAATAGGAAGGGCAGAGTAGTATAGCAATCTGAGGAGAAGAAGCATTTTTGAGATAGCTATGCGTCCCATAGGGGAGAGCGGAAATGAAGTACACAATGGAAGGGAGGATCTCGCAGCAGTGATGGCCTTTCCGATGTTTCCATCCACCAGATCCCTGTCAGAGTGATAGACCCGGATTACCAAATATTTAAACGTGTCACAGGCCTAAGGGAGTATGGTGTGCGGGCACACCAATCATTGATTTGGGGAAAGGAATGTTAGCGGGAACAGCTGAGATTCATCCCAGTTTACCTTTAGTCCAGAGGCATCCCCGAACTGCCTTAGTAGCTCCATGAAACTAGGAAGCACAGTAGCATCATCATGAAGATACACCAGGGTGTCGTCCACGTACACAGATATTATATGGCAATGGTTGTCTGCTTGAACCCCCAACTCGTGGCTCATCTTCAGAGTGCACAAGCAAGTGGCTCCATTGTGAGCGCAAAGATAATTAGGGATGGGGGCAATCCTGTCGGGTGCCGCATTCGATACTGAAAGAATCAGTGAATGTGGAGCCAGTTTTCACACAAACCATGGGTAAATTATATAATAAGGATAGTAAGGATTAAGGAGTAATTTGGGCCATATACCGAACCTGCCAAGGACCTCCATCAGATAGCCCCATCCCGGGGTATCGAATGCCTTTTCAATGTCAAGGGATGCGACCCAAGGCTGTTCACCTGTCTCACGAGCCCAGTACATCAACATGAAAAGCTGGTGCAGGTTCAGGAACGTATTCCTGCCAGGTATGCACCCATTTTGGTCATGGTGTACTAAATGCTGCATTATAGGGATCAACTGGTGGTCTAGCACCTTACCAAGAATCTTGCAGTCAGAGTTTATTAGGGAAAGTGGACAGTATGACCCGAGGAGCAATGGGTTTCTGTCTGGTTTGGGCATTACTACCAGCACTGCTTCCCTGAGGGTGGGGGGGTATGCCCTCAGTGTAAGCTATGGTATAGACCCTGAGCATCCGCCCCAGGAGTCTTGTCACATGCCATTTGTTTAATCACGTCAGAGATTTCGGTTTCAATAAGAGGAGCTTCTAAATCAGCTCTCTGGGGGTCCTGTATGCATGAGAGAGCCATTCCATCCAGGAAGGACTAAATCACTATGGGTTCACCCTTTGTGTTGCTCTATATAGATTAGCGTAGTATGTGTGGAAAGCCACATTAATATCGTCCTGAGAGTTAAGATAAGACCCATTTCCTCTCTTACAGCAATGATCGGGCCCCTAGGCGAGTCTGAGTGGAGAAGCCACACCAAGAGCTTACCCGCCTTATATCCCTCTGTGTGCTTCCTTGCCAAGTATTCCCTGTTGTCTAGAGCACCTAGCTTCTCCAAAGTGGTTTTGTGCGTGAGTCTGGCCTGCGCTAGCTGGGTCACAACCATCTGGTTCATGGGAGATATCTATTTGTAGCACTATATATCCATTTCTAAAGTATGGAGTTCCCAGCGGAGGGTAAGCTTGGCCGGTAAAACAGCGTTGATTGAGTGGCCACGGAGTACAACCTTGAATGCATCCCACTCGACACAGACCCCCGAGGCTGAACCTTCGTTGTTTTGAAAATACGAGGTGATATAATCTGAGAGGGTGGAGTGAAATGTGGCATTTCGCAATGCCTCAGAGGGAAGGTGCCAGATGGGCAATCCTGAAATGGAACACCTCAAGGGGCACTCCAGGTAAGGGCTTCCCTGGCATATCTAGAGTATGTGGTCCCCACAGCATACCCCTCAAGATTGTGCGCATAGCCGCTAGGTCAGGGGCAGTCAGATGTGTCTCCTGAAGGAGGCCTACTTGAATACTGTGTCTGAGTAGATATTGCTAAACACTGTATTGTTATGTGTAGCCAGCCATACCACACACATTCCATGTCATTAGCAGGAATTACTTTCCAGCCATTGCAGCATTTGGAGCCATCGTGTGTGAGTTGCCCACCCCAATAGCACCACAACCACTGGAACCTCCTCTCCATCCCCCCATCAGGCCCCCCAGCATGCCATACTGTCCACAAGAACAAAATGAAGATCCATGGAAGAAATAAAAAAAAATATGCAAGGAACACCCAACGCCCATTTCCAGGCCAGTACACCAATGGGCGACCAACCATTAGCACTGTTATGCTAAATGTACAAAGTAATGTAACAATCTATATCAGTAGTATTATACAAGTGAGGGATAGTGGTAAGATGTTGTCAGCAATAATCTAGAGTAAGTATGTCCGCAACCCTCAGCCACCATATCAACTGTGCATCTCCTTATCCAGTCTACAGCCACCCAAAATTTAAGACATTTAGATCAATAGTATTACCAACTCTCGAACTGTAGTCTATATTAGGTCCATGACTGACTGAAGTGTAACGAGTGGCCACCACCCAGCAGTGCAGCAACTAGCGATTCAGTCTCCTCTGGGGACCTATCAAGCTGGTTCTCAGTTTCTGATCCTGTGGAGGAAGAGGCTGCCACACGCTGCTCCACGTCGGCCACTGCCGAAGCCCTCTCCTTAGCAGCCTGCTCCTTAGATGGACCACTGAGGCAGTGACTGTTGCATGCTTTATGGCATCTCCGCACTTTCCATTCAAGGGGAGGATCTGTCCTCACTGTAGAAGGGGATGTGTTGAGGAAAAGGAGGTAGTGCCATCATGCATGATCTGTAGTGTGGCAGGGAATGCCAGTGCATATTTAATGCTGTGATTTCAAAGGCACTTTTTTATGGTTATGAAGGAGGACCTGTGGCACTGAGCTCCACTCCAAGGTGTAATGTGGGTAGATGTTTACTGTGGCATTTTCAACAATCCAAGGACCCTCTGGCCCATGTCACTTGCAGGATATCATCCCTGTCCCTGTAATTAAAGAGGCAGGTAACCACTGGACGTGGGGATGTACCCGGAGTGGAGGGACTCCCAGGCAACCTGTGGGCACGTTCAACAGAAAAGAAGGTTGAGTGTTTACCTTGTAAGATCCTGTTTGCAAACCAGTCCTCTAGGTACAGTTCCATGTTTGGACCCTCATCTGCTCTGGGAGGCCCACAATCCTCACGTTGTTTAACCTCGATCTACCTTCCTGATCATCCACCCTTCTCCTGAGGTAGTCGATGTCCTCCTGTATGCCCCAAAGTCAGGTGTCAGAGTCCGCCACCATGTAGACTCCGTGTTTTCGAATCAGTCTTTTAGTTTCTTGTGGTCTTCTCATAGGAGGCCCATGTCAATTCCTAAAGCATCTGTCTTGGGTTCAAGGGGGGATTTTATGCCCAGTGCAACAGACAAGAGTTTATCAAGCTGGCGGGAGTGCTCAGAGATTGTGGCTGCCAGGGACAGCATCATCCACGGTCTCTCCACCTCCATGGGTCTTATTCATCGCCGCCGGGGTCCTTTCAGTCTTTGGGCATACCGTTGTTTATACGGCATGCAGCCAGGTTCAGCTCTTAACTCACCACAAGGTAACTGTCTGCAAGGGTTTCAGCAGGTGCCTAGTCAAATCAGTGCCTGCACTCCCGCGACTCAGTAACAGGCCCACCAGTGTAGTTACCACACAGAGTCTGCTGGTCTCTGGTATGTCCAGCTATGCTGTTTATAGGCTGCAGAATCACCGGGCGGAGGACCAGGGGCAGGTAGTAGGCCTGGGCGGACAACTACGCTACGCTCGCGTAGTTTGCGTAGTTTGCGCAACTACGCGCTACGCGAATTGCAGGTAGCACAGTGCAAAACGCATAGCGTAGCGGGCATTTTTGCTTGCTCGCGGTCCTCAACGTCAAGTTGGCGACCGCGAGCGAGCAAAATGACATCCCGGCGAGACTTTTTCCTCGTTCGCGATCAGCAACATCAAGTTGCCGATCGCGAGCGTGGAAAATAAACCTCCCGGCGAGATTCTCAATGCGGGAGGTCAGGTTTCTCATTGCGAGTGGTCGCGTATGCTCGCGACCGCTCGCGATGAGAAACTACCAGTCCGCGTTGAGAAAACTGCAGCTCGAGTACAAATCTACTCGAGCGGCAGAAAACGACCGCTTGCACTGTGCAAGATGCCGTTTGCAATGATTGCACAGTGCGGACAAGCATCCGGCACTGTGCAATCATTGCGAACAGCATTTCCTACCGCACTACGCAGTTCGCGTAGTGCGAAGTGCACTTCGCGTAGCTACGCGTAGCGCTACTACGCGAACTACGCCCAGGGTTAGCAGGTAGTACAGGTCTACGGTCAGTCACAGAGAAGCCAGCGTCAGAGGCTCGAGGGAGATCTCCTGTGATGAGTCATGGAGCTCCAGGAAGGAGAGGAAACTGGAGGCAAGGGAGGCACCCTCTTGTGTCTCGGTCTCCGTAGATGGTCCCCATCGAGCCGCCCCATGCTCCAGAAGCACAGCAAGGAAGCTCGTGCAGCAAACGGTCCTTGGGTAGCAGGAAGGGAAAAGCCTGCATGCTGGCATGCCATCATGGCAGTCCCCACATGGCAGAGTTTTACCAGCAGTGCACAAGGAGGTAGAGGGCTCACAGCATCCCTGCAGGAGGGCACTGGGCCACACCTCAGAATCTGTGACTTTGTGGGCATTTTACATGTGCGGGTGAATCAGGGCACCCCGCTGAGCACTGGGGCCTTCAGAACTGGGGAGGAGGCCAAGGCAGGATCCTCATAGAGCCAGGGTCATCTCAAGTCTCCCTGAGTGAGGAGGGCAATTTGCATGCGGGCGGGCACCCGTGGATGTTCCAGGTAAGAGGTGGTGCCATTGCACTGTCATGATGTACACAGCCGGTGCAATTGGGGAATCGTAGGCCGTTGGTGCCCATACCACTGTAATGGCAGTGATTTGCGGCATCACCCAGAAGAGAGGATTCGGCACGGTCAAGTGTGGCCCAAGCAATGTCTACTTCAGGGCCGGGGGCAATCAGGGTAGATGTTGAGGGTGCTTCCAATAGTGGCCCAGTAAAAGCACTACTGTGCAGGCACACCACACATCGCTGCAGGAGGTATGCGGCTCGGCAGCCCACTGTGGCTCCAATGGAGGTTGTAGGCCACCACCACCTGGCACACTTTCGATCATTTCATTTCAGGATCTGGAGGGGCAGTGAAGAGCCTCCACATTGTGCCGCTGGTTGTTGGGGCCACCAGACATAGTCACGGGCAGAGGAGAGCCCCCAGTGCAGAGCAGGATATCTTTATGGCAGCCAATGGTTGCTCTTAGTTGTACGACTCACCCGATAATTATCTTGGCCATGTCCCTAGATGCTGAAGTTGAGGCGTTTATATCGCTGCAAGCCAAGGGTGAGAGGAGAATGTGGTAACATGCCAGGAATCAGGCACTAAAAGAATCTGGTTGTACCCTAATCATAGATCCCTTTTCGAGAACCGAGAGCCTGACAATTCCCCCACAATGTCATCCATGGTATGTGTTATGTAGTGTTCTCGCTTTATGGCGTTGTTTGAGATCCTAATGTCGATGCATATGCGCACCTCCACTGGCTGTTTTGGCTTGCAGGTGACAACAATGGGTGACACCCAGGGCATTGGCCCTTTCACTTTTTCAATGATGTTGGCTTTTTTCAATTTCAGCAGCTCGGCCTGGAGATTGGAGGTCACTCGACGATGTTGTAATGTAACCAGTTGCACCCACTGGTCAATGTGGTGGTGGACTAGTCTGTCTTTAAGGCATCCGATGCCATGGAAGAGTTGTTTCAAATGCCTCAAGAAGGGAATCAAGGGCACTGACATGGACTCCAAATGCGAACTGGACCAGCAGGAGCCATTCTGCTCTGTGACAGTTGAGCTACATGTCCACTCCTACTTCTGTGACATAGACTTTCATCTTTGTGGCTTGTCCATGGTGGCCGATAGTGGTGGTGAAGACGCCTGCCAGTGGGAGGCATGTAGATGTGCCATAGGTGAACACCTGGGTGGTGGAAGGGCACAGCGCTAAGGCTATCCTTTTGTGCAGCAACAGGGGTAGGATGTTTATGAATGTCCCTAACCATGACTTGCCACTGGGTGGCGGATGCGACCTGGTCTTGGCTCCACTACATGAATTACATTGACTGTGCCTTCCAACTCATCGACATCCATATAGGCATCATCCGCCAGTGCGAACTCCATGTCTACCCGGTTGGCTGCCTTCTTCTTGGGCCCTTTTGCTACGGGTGTCGACTAACAGACCTTGGTGAAATGGTTCATCTTGCAGCACACTGAGCATTTTCAATATTTCGCTAGGTAGTCTCCCACGTGTAGGTAGGGGTCCTCCACAACACCTGCATGGTCAGACGGCTTGCAGCGTCTTGGGGCGGTCCTTCTTGCTTCGAGGCAACGTGGTGGCAGCTACTTGGTTGACAGGGTCAATTTTGATGGCTCACAGGAGCATAACTTCCATACGGGCAGCTCACGATTTTGTTAGTTCCTTTGACCTGCCCATGTTGAGGATGTCATCCATCTTCATGCCGGGTACCTGCAAGATGTTTTCGTACAGTTTTGCTGACGCAGAGCCCCAGATGAATTGAGCTCAGATTTCATCTTGTTCATTGGGTAGGGTATACATGGTCGCTAGCTATCAAAGCCTGGCATACAACTCATCCACGGATTCTTTGAGTGTCTGCAGTGCCTGTCTGAGCAGGAACCACTCGTAGTCAGGATTTGTTAGAGGTGTGAAGTGAGCAATGAGGGCAGTCTTGGGCTTGGAGTAGGTGTATGGAGGGCCGGCTTTGCATACTTTCTTGGATAGTTTGTGGATAGTGGCACCACTGAGGTGAAGGAGCATGGGTCACCTCCTGTCCGAGTCAAGACTGACTGTTGCAAATATGTCTCAAGACGGTCTACCCATGTGGTCCATTGGTGGCTTGGGAGGATGGTGTGCCGCAGACAACAAAAGGTTTGATGGCAGATATTGATGCCATGTGTGCAGGTGTTTGGTTCTTGTTGTGGTGCTGTTGGTGTCGGAGGTAGAGAGAGGGATGAAAAATTGTGGTAGTTCCTTACCAGCTTCTTGCTGCCTTCCTTAGCTGTGCCTGGTTGTGACTCATCAACTTCCCTGGACTGGAGATGTGGGCCCGTGCTGGAAAGTCTAAGGGGAATGGTTGGAGCCTTTTCCACCTTTGTCTGAGGTGTTGGCAGAGCCCTTACTCTGTTCCCCCTTTCAGGTAGCTGTAGGTGGCTGACTAATGGCTTCCACATGATTTTGGGGCTCTGGCAGGATAGTGGTTTGATCCTGGTCCACTCCCTAGGCCCTCAAGTGTCCAAAACTGTGCTCACCGAGCACGTGTGGTAAACGAGGCAGTGCGGGTGGAAGCTGCGAGGTGCGGATCCGTCATCTGTGGAACCTACCACCAGGGATGCCAGCAAGCATGGCAAAAGCAGATTTGGCAGATCCCGACCCTCATCGCCAGTTGTTGTGCTCTAGGCCCGGCTACTGGTTGGGGCTTGAGACGTGCTGTGTAGGCCTCGTGCTACACAACAATATATATGGTCACGCACCGGTTTCCATCTGGCATGGGACTGCCTGCACTCAGCCCCGCCTGTTTATGTATGCCCGCGGTCACATGATCACGGGCAAAACCAAACGAGTGCGCACAGGCCGGGGTGTCAACTTCAAACATCCCTTAATGGCCTGCAGCATTACAAGCACCTCGTTGCCAAATGAATTAAACTCACCCAATACAAATGTCATGAATACATAAGAATATGGATAAACAATTCTGTCATTGAAAAAGAGATCGTATATTTCATTTTATTAAAGAATGAATAGCTCTCTAGCGCAAGAACATTTGAGAACAAGATAATTTTACTGTAACAAAATGCACTTTAGGGAAGATCAGAAAGAAATTGTGGAATGTTATTTCTTTTTAACAATTAACCTGTTCCTTAAATCTGACATATGTTTGCCATTGAAGTCTTGACAACATATGCTAGCTAAACATAGTCAATACATGAAACAGAATAGTAACTAAAATTATGCGCTTATAGCTACCCTCCATAGAAACCCAATGGTATAGACGCCACGTGCCATTCCGGTTAGGTGATTTCTTGTTTATTGATAACGGGAATTATAAAACTGCCAACAGATCTGTGGTGTATATCTGTAGTCTGTAATTCTAAATATGGAATAATGACATCATGACGCTGCATGCCACTGCAGCTTGCACCATCCATTGCCCGTGCCAGAGCTGCCAATGACAGTACCAACACAATTACTAACCAACTCATACCTACAAGTGTGACATTTCATACTATTTCAGGCCCTCAAAGCTATAATAATGGCTTGTAAGCCAGGTATTAGTCCTTTTACTGTATACCGAATTAATAAACAACTGTTGTTGTGCTCATCTCTAAATTAGACAAACAGCACCAGCATGTGGCAGACTCTCATAAGAGCCGGTGCTGACAATTAAGTGCTGGTGCCGAGCACCAAAAACCACCAGCTCCAATTAAGCACTGCCCTGGGTGCTCACTGAGCAGAGAACTCGTGCTCCCTTTACACCTAGAGCCTGTGTTATAGTGTATTGCACTGCATTTAAAACATTCTTGCACAGCTTTTAAATGTATACGGATCGGCACCCTGACAGTGATCATGACTCCTTGATTGCAACATTGATTAGAGCTTCACTTGCCAGGGAATCAAACACAAGCCATACAATAGTGCCTGAACCCATATTACCCATCTGTCGACGTTATGTCTCATGGCCTAGAGTTTTGTCAAATCCAAAGTTGTTGTCCCAGATATAGTGGCTTTAAGTGAAGTTCCTGTCAAATTATGTAGGGGCAAATGAATTAGAAATTCCTATTCTGAGCTTACGTAACCGACTATATAAAGAGTTACAACAGGTATTTTATAAAGACGTGGTTCATTAGAAGCCAGCCTTGGGCAAAGATATCAAATGGTATGATCTCACTTGCAGGCAGGCCAAAAGCTCCTTAAGATCTGCTGTCTTAGGCGGCAATAGGAATTTAATAGTCCAAGCTAGGCGCACCTATAAAGCATCATTAAATCTTGCAAAAAAGAACTGGGATGACAACATTTGGGATGACATGTTGTCTGCAGTTAAAACAAATGATAATAGTCTTTTCTGGCACACAGTGGCCCAAACTAGAACAGAAAATGTGAAGAGTTATCAACATCATATACCAGCTGACAAATGGGTATCTCACTTCTCTGATCTCTAAGAGGCAAATACCTTAGATACATTAGGGCCCTGTTGCGACCCGACGACTATCACAGGTATATTTTATCATGACACTACAGAAGCTCCCGTCCCAGCTATTACTTTCAGCCTAGAGGATACTGCTAGAGCTATCTCCTCGTTAAAATCTGCTAAGGCGCCTGGACCAGATAAATTCCCTGGCGACTTATATAAATTGGAACCTCAGATTTGGACAGTTTATCTTAACCTACTTTCCAATGCTATAGCACGAGGGGGTGAAATACCAGACTCCTGGAGATGGCCGCGCTGTTTTCCGCTCCGTAGGTCCGCGGAACCGCGCGCTCAATTTACATGACACCGGGGTGAATTTTTATTCACCAAACAGCGGAAACGTGTGTCGGAATGACCCAGGAATCCATGGCCTGAATTTCAGACGTCTTGGTTCAGCGCCTGCACTACGGATTCATCGCCGGTTTTCTCCTCACAGCGAACACTTCAAAATGGCGGCGACTTCAAACACTTCTGCGTTCTCTCGGCCGAGTGCGCGAGTATTTTAGCCGGTACTCCATGGTTCCTAATACAGTATTCTATCTGCAATGAGGTATGGTGCCAGCGCTTTATACTATTGCCCATATGCTGCAATGCTCTTGGTGATGTCGTGTTTGCTAAGTGCCCTCACAAATGGACTGGTGGGCTCTGACTGAACTATTCCGCCCAGCTTAACATATTACCGGTGCTGATTTTACTACACAGTTCTCCTTCAAAGGGGATACATTTTCTTAGAGTCATCGTATGCGAGCCTAATTTCTTGTATTCTTTTGGGCTATGTATATTATTGCAGCGTCTCCAAATATTTGTCATGACAAAATGGAGGTCGTCACGGACCTCCGGTCACATCAGTCTGAGATGAAAGACATTTAACCTCATTTTTATATTGGCTCTGGTGATTCAATCTCAGGCTTTGTTGGCAATGTGACCAGGAGTGTTTTATCTAATGCAGTGACTAGGACTGTGGAGTATACTGGAATAATATTGTTTTCACTTCTCTAAGCACACTACGTTAACTGCTGACAGGAATCTTGTGGTTCCCGTACACTTCACTAGTATCCTTGTGCTTAGGTGCTTGTAGTGCAATGAAGAGGATATTCTTTCTTTTTGACCATCAGTTTGTTGATGTAGCTCTTACTACAGTTGCCTATTCTTTTAATTGGGGCTACTGGTATAGAGTTACCCTATTTTTATGAACTGGTGCAGCATTTGAGGTGGCTCCAATGGCTGAAGGCATGGGTGTCTCCTCAAAAGACAGAGACTCCAAGGGGAACTTGAAGAGATCCAAACAAACTTCCCCCACTCCGGATTTAACTTCTAAAGGTAATCAGAAATCCGTTGCTACATTGGACACTATCCTGCTCAGACTTAATTCAGTTCATGATATTGCTCAGAGCACCAAAACAAACACAGATCTACTTCAGGTAGAGGTGGCAGCAATCCGGAATGATCTGAAAAATCTCTCCTTCGTGTGTCCAATGCAGAGTCTCGTATAAGTAATGTTGAAGACTCCACAAACAAGCAAACTAAACATATGCAAAATATGGAACGTTCTTTGGTTTCACTGTGGAGAGACCTTACTGAGCAGGAAGACAGGAATCGTAGGAGTAAACTCCGTATTTTTGGTTTACCAGAGGATTGTGAAAAATCTGCTTCATCAATATTGGATTTTTTGCTTGCTTGGATTCCTAATGTCTTAAACATTTCATTTCAAAAAGACTTTGAAATAGAACGTGCTCATAGAGTGCCCACCTTTAAACCAAAATCTTTGACCTCTCCACGACCGGTGATCTTCAAACCCCTACGGCATCAACATACTGAACAGATCTTAGCGCAAATGAGGAAAATTAAATCGCTGCAATGGGAAGGTCATAGAATTGCTATATCACAAGACTTTGCCAGAGATACTGTCATTCATCGGAAAGGTTTTCTAAATCTACGGAAAAGACTTCTGGAGATGAACATTCCATTGTCCTTTGCAGGTCCCTCTCACTTCAGAATAACTTATAGAGGTCTCACCCAGATTTTTTATGAACCGTCGGACCTGTCCACTTTTTTGGATAACCAGTCTGAATCTCGGATGGACTCTGACTCTCTTCCTGGTACCTCTAATTCTTAACCTCTCTCCTTTCACGATGGGTTGGTTCTACTCTTTTTGTGCCTTACCACTGGTCTGTCACTTCTGATGTTCCTCTGGTTTCTTGCTGTTTTGATGGTTATATTCGGTCAAGGTTATTGCTGTGTACTTAATAATCTTTCCTTTACAGGTTCTATAGTTACCATCATGGTAGTATTATTTTAGTATTATTGGTTAAGTATGAGTGGTAATTATGTCTTTCTTTCCTTCTTTCATATTCTTCCTTTTCTTGGCTGAACCTTTCTATTGATGTTTCTTTCTTGATAGATTTCCTCTTATATGTATCTTTTCTTTCTTTACACTAGCTCCTGTTGGTCATTGTCTCTTTTGTATCTTCACTTTTTATTGTATGTCTTCTTCTATTATTTTGATGTTTTATATGTTGGCGAATAATCTGTTCCTGGATGTTTTTATTCCATTGGTTCTCTGTTCGTTACTTTCTTTTTTATATTCTTTTGTATGCTGTTTTTATTTGCCGTTACATATGAATTTATTATATCTGTTCTGTGTCTGGTCTCTGATATTTATAGGTATGAGTCACGTACTATATTTTAGGTGATTATCCTATTTATCCTGTATATTACTACTTGCGTTGATTCTAATTTTTGGAAGATTATCATCAATTTTACAAATTTATAATCTATTTACTATTTATTGCTAGTTGTTATTTGTTATTTATTCACTATTATATCATAGATGCGAGTATTCTATTCACAAGTGTTATTTATTGTATAAGCATGGGATACATTGTTGTGAGTGCTGATGGATTTTCCTTCTCCTTTTTTTTATCTTTCTCTGTTGTATATGATTATATATATTGTCTTGATCTTTACTTGCTGTTAGCTTCTATACGTTATATTAATGAATTATCTCTTACACGGTTTCGTTGCTATTTTCCTCATTGTTCATATGACTTAGGTTTGATTATTAGATGATAAAATGTGGCTCATTTATTGTATAATGTATATTTTAGACAACTTTGTCTCTTTTTAATCATATAGAGGTATTTGTTATTTGTTTTTTACCTATTTACTGAATTATATACTCTTTTCCAGAGGTTATTAAATTCCATAAGGTTTGTCCAATTAATGGGTTGTAATTTTCATATGCTTTTTAATATTTATCTTTCATTATTTTGCTATTTATGATGCCATTTATATGTATCTATTACGATGTAGGCGAGTCCTTATTTTTGTTATTTATAAGACATTAACTTAATATTTATTGTATATTTTAGTTTATTTTCAAGACTTGTGATCTGTTGATCATCCTTAAAGATGAGATGTTTAGGCTTTTGAACCTTTATTACTTAACTTATGCATCAATTATTGATTTCATAGGATTGTATTTATTAGTTCTATTGTTCCGCTGCTCAGTAATTTATAATTTTTTCTTTTTTGAGCGGTCTGCGCCATGTGTGCTGGCCTTTGTGTTTGCTCCTCCACGTTTTTTCCTCTCATGCATGGTGTCTATTACAGACATCCCCTGGTGGGGTTCTTCCTTTTTGTGTTCAGTTTTCCTCTGAATTCTCTTTTTCTTCTCTTCTCTTCCTTCTAGTCTTTTCTTTCTTGTCTTTTATCCTTTCTTCTCTGGGGACTCCTGCTTCCGCTTCTTCTTTAAGTCCCTTCTACTTACCTCCTATTCCTCGACCTGTAGTAATGTTGGAGTGGTTTTCTTTTATTCGACACCAACCATTTTTATCTAGGTTGACTTACGTCTATTTATGGCTGGTCTAAATGTGCTTTCACTTAATGCGCGTGGCCTGAATCACCCGGTTAAAAGGGCTACAATTCTGGATTACTGCAAAAGTTTATCTGGTGATATTGTTTTACTCCAAGAAACTAAGATAGCCTATAAGGAAGCTTTACTTTTACGGAAGGAGTGGGTCCTTGATGTGGCATGTTCTGAGGCCTCTGGTAAGAGAAATGGGGTTGTGACGCTGATCTCTAAAAATTCTGGTCTATCTATTGTTTCTGCTGAACACGATTCTGATGGTAGATGGCTGCTTTCTCGCTTGTCTAATGGCTCCGTTGACATATATATTATGAACATTTATGCTCCTAACATTGATGACCAAGTTTTTTGGCGCTCTGTAAGTAAAAAGTTTTCTGACATCCCTCTAAATGCTAAAACAATTGTGGGTGGTGATTTCAATTTACCTATGGACCCTATCTTAGACAGACACTCCGCTTTTAAATTTCGTCCTCCTAGGGCGCATGAGCAATTGCTTAATATGTGTTCCGCTCATCATCTTATTGACGTTTGGAGAATGCATAATCCTACGTGTAGTGATTTCACCTTTTTTTCTTCCCCACATTCTAGTTTTTCACGTATTGACTACCTCCTAGTGGATGCTGTGCTTTTAAAACACACTACAAATGTTATGATTCACCCAATTGTCGTCTCTGATCACGCAGCGGTTTTATTCACCCTCCTTAATCTTTCAGATAACTGTGGTCCGCGTACTTGGCGCCTTAATACAGAGATTTTAGATGATTATGATGAAGTTAAACAATTATCCGACGAAATTGGTAACTTCTTTAGAGACAATGAGTCTTCAGTGAGTTCCCTAGTAGTCTTGTGGGACGCCTTTAAATGTACTATTAGAGGCCATATTATCAAAACAATGGCAAGAAGGAATGCAGTTATTAGGAACTCACTCAAATCTTTGGGGGAGGATATTAAACGTAAAGAGATTTTATATAGAAGTTCTAATGATAAATCGCTCCTACAAGACATCAAAAACTTAAAATACTCTTTTAATTCCATAGTTACTAAAAGAGCTTATATTGGTGTTCATGCTCAAAAATCTAGACAATTAATATTACGAAATAGAGCAGGTAAGATGTTAGCTGCCACCTTAAAATATCAGAATACAAATGTCAAATCTGCTCAGATATCTTTTATCAATGATAATGCTGGTTCTAGGAAATTTCATACCCAGGAAATTCTTGAAGTTTTTCGTGATTTTTATAAAAAGCTATATACTCCCAAAGATCAATGTAATGTCGCTAAATGTCAACAATTCTTGGCCTCGATCCCTACAAATACTATCTCTGATGCAGATATGGTGGCGTTGGGCAAACCAATTGATTCTGAAGAGATAATCCAGGCCATTAGAGCTACTCGGTCGGGGAAGGCACCAGGACCTGATGGGTATTCTATCGCTTTTTATAAGACATTCTTACCTGCGATAATAACATATCTTAAGGAGGTTTTTGACAATTTTGTCATGACAGGGAGGGTCTCTGGTTCTGCTGCTGAAGCTACTATTGTGGTGATTCCTAAGGAGGGAAAAGACCATTCTGACCCTAAAAAGTTCCGTCCAATTTCACTTTTAAATATGGAAGCTAAGGGCCTGATTCACAGAACTAACTTACGTCAAAATCCTAAACTTACAACAATTTTGGTATTCACAGAATGAACTTACACATTTGGGTATTCACAGAATGAACTTACACATTTGGGTATTCACAGAATGAACTTACAACAATTTTGGTATTCACAGAATGAACTTACACATTTGGGTATTCACAGAATGAACTTACAACAATTTTGGTATTCACAGAATTAACTTACTCATTTTGGTATTCACAGAAGGCACTTACTCATCAATGAGTAAGTGCCTTCCGTGAATACTAAATGTGTAAGTTACACAAAATGTGTAAGTTACACAAAATGAGTAAGTTACACAAAATGTGTAAGTTACACAAAATGTGTAAGTGTCTTCTGTGAATACCAAAATGAGTAAGTTTATTCTGTGAATACCAAAATGAGTAAGTTCATTCTGTGAATACCAAAATGGTAGTAAGTTTAGGATTTTGTCGTAAGTTAGTTCTGTGAATCGGGCCCTATGATTTTTGCCAAGATTTTGGCAAAGCGTTTAGAGGGCCATATCCCTAGTCTTATCCATGCTTCGCAGACTGGTTTTGTTAAAGGAAGACTGGCTAGAGATAATATCCGAACTTTTGTCATATCTTGGAGAAGGCGAAACTCTCTGTATTTCCTTCGGCAGCGATTGCCCTTGACGCTCGAAACGGCTTTTGACAAGGTCTCTTGGCCTTTTTACAAGCAGTACTTCAGTCTCATAATTTAGGAGACTCTTTTATTAATATGGTAATGTCCTTATATGCACATCCTAAAGCTAATATTAGAATTAATGGGGCTACGTCTTCTTTTTTTAATCTTTGTCAGGGCACTAGACAAGGTTGTCCATTATCACCCTTTCTTTTTCTCCTGTCTATAGACCCACTCCTTCGGCTCCTCAATTCGAATCAGGCTATCAAAGGCTTTCAATTTGGGTCGCAGAAAATTAAACGGCCGCTTATGCGGATGACGTTCTCATCTTTTCTGAGGATATTACTACTGCCATCCTGCCATTTCCAATACTATTGAAGAATTTTCGCTCGTCTCAGGGTATACCCTGAATAAGGAAAAGACGGAAATGTTTCCTCTTAATGCTCTGTGCTACCCTTCTCACATAAGTAATGCAGGTTTTAAATGGCAATCAACTCGTTTTAAATATTTAAGAATTTGGTTTTGTAAAACCTTTCAGATACTATCTCTTATAATGAATCTCATATTTTGGCCAAGGTTAAAGATCTGCTTACTGCGTTGTCTCCTAAATACATTTCATGGTGGGGACGACTTCAGACTCTTAAAATGATGACAACTCCGATTGTTAATTTCTTGTCCTCTATGCTACCTACAAAACTCTCATCATCCTTTTTCCATGAGATTGAGGTCCTAACTTTAAAATTTTTGTGGAGTGATAAACGTGCTAGAATTGCATATAAACATCTTAGAAAGCCCTTTGTTCTGGGGGGTTGTAATCCCCCGGACTGGAATATATATCAGATCGCCTTTCTGGCGTCTCAAGGTGCTCTTTGGTTTGTGTCGGATTCCCTTCATGCCCCCCCATGGATCTATATTGTGCGTGAGCTGTGCTCTCCTCTATCTACTTCTTCGTTCTTATCTGCTTCTAAGTTGGTTCTACCGTATTCAGGCCGTATTATTACAGACACAATTAATGCATTAAAATATATAGACAAAAAGGTTTCCAAACCTATTCATAAATCCAGATGGTCCTCATTATGGTATAATCCTAAAATTGTGACTGATATTGATCCGGTGACTAGGTCTTCCTGGGCTAATAAATGTATTTTGCTGGTCAAGGACCTTTATGATTCCAAACATGACCCTATCCCCTTTTCCTCTTTAGCTGGTCTGTATAATCTTAATAATATGGATTTTTACTCCTTTTAAAACTAAAGGTTGCCCTTTCTAAAATACCCCTTTCTCTAGACTCAACTATCATCTCACTCATCTCTCTGTGGTATCGGTCAGGTCATATTGCCTCCAAAATATATACGTTTTTATCCGCTCCACTGCCTTCGAAGTCTACAATCACACAGGATAAATGGTCTCATCATTTTGAACAAGACATTTTTAAACATATTTCGTTAGAGACCTGGCAATTGATTGGGAAATTCTCGCTTTGGAATAAGATTGCTCCTTCTCTTATTCAATCTAAATTTTTTACTATGAATCTTCTGCATTGGACCCCTGCTCGCTTGCATAAACTTAAGCTTAGGGATGATGATCTTTGTTGGAATTGTCATTTGGTTTCTGGCTCTCACCAGCATATGTTTTTCGAATGCTCTCTCCTACAACCCTTTTGGGACTTGGTCCAGAGACATTTGTCACTAATTTTTGGTATAACAATTGAGCTTTCATTACCTATAATCTTATTGGGTCCATGGGCTTCACTCATTCCTTTACCCCTTGATGATATTGATATGCAATTGTTGGATCTCCTTATATCAATCGCGGTTAAAGTTATATTAATGGAGTGGAAATCCTTTAATTCATTATCATATCATACTTGGTGGGCATGGGTATCTTATCTTTGTGGGGCTCATACTTTGGTTGAAAAGAAGCATTATACGCCATCCATTTCCAATACTGTTTGGAGGTCATTGGATAAATATATGAGCTTGGCTTCGCAAGGGTTGGTAGCTCAGTATCCTTTTGTGTCTACCTCTTAATTTGTCTCCCTCAATGAAGCAGTTGTCCCCATCTATTGCTATTGCTATCGCTATCGCTTGTCCTCTCTTCTTTTTCTTTCCTTTCTCTTTTTCCCTTCTTACTATTTTTTCTGCTCTTTCGTTTTTACTCTTCTTCTTCTCTTTCTTTTAATTTGGTATTTTTCTTATTCAAGCAGTACAACGGGTTTTCTACTTAAAATTGATAGTCTTTTTACATACAGTATCTATTTTATATATTATATTTGTATTTATGAAATGTTTATCTATTTATCGGTCAGAAGACTAAGTTGTATTACATCATGTATAATTGAATTAACTTGTGTTACTTAAAATTAATAAAAATATTGGAACACAAAAAAGGTGATGCATGCGTGCCCTCAAACTACAGGCCAATCAGCCTAATCGATAATGCTCAAAAGATTTTTGCTAAGCAAATTCTTGAAAAATTGCTACATTGGGTAGACCCTAACAAAATTATGTCAGTCCTCCAAGTTGGGTTTCGCTCAAAGATGACTACCTCTGATCAAATTTTTAGATTTGCCACATTATACTGGAAATGTATTTAACTGCGTCATCATAAACTTTACGTGGCTTTTATCGATCTTAGTGCGGCTTTTGATCTCATTCCACGTACCAAGTTGTGGCATGTTTTACATACGATGGGGGTCCCTGAGAATTTGATCCATCTTATATCCCAACTGTCAGTAACAATTTTTCTCAGGTACGGTGTGGCCACATGGGAGAATTAACCAAACGCATTCCTATCCAGCGGGCTGTACCGCAAGGGTGCGTTCTTGCACCCACGCTCTTCACCCTTTATATAAATGATGTGGTTAATATTCTGATGAGCTGCAGAAATTATTCCCCAGTTCAGAACAGTAGCAAGGTATCGATTCTCTTATTCGCAGATGATTCCCTTCTCATCTCTAAGACACCATTGGGGATCCACCTCCTTGTTGACAAATTTACAGACTTTTGCGTGTCAAGGGGCTTGGAGCTCAATGTTAACAAGATCAAATATATTGTGTTCGGGAAGGGAGTGGTCCAAAACTCCATTATTCGAGTAGGTGGAGAAGCTCTAGAGAGGGTGAAGAGCTTCGATTACCTGGGAGTCAAAGTAATGGAGAACTTCAAGTGGAAATATCAACTTAGCAAAAGCACGCTATTAGTTGAGCACCGAGCAAATGCTATCAATAGGTTACACAGGCAACCGAGCTCCCCGGCCCTTGAAGTATATCGTGGTAAGGCACAAGGGGCCGCTCTCTATGGTGCGGACACTTGGGGTTGTACTTATGTTTCTCCACTCACCCCTGCAGAAAATAAATTCGTCAGACAGCTGGTTTCCTTTCCAAACAGTACACCGTTAATTCCCCTATTCTTTGGCTTTGTAGTGTAGCTCCTATTTCCCTAATAGGCTCTGCGCATTGGAATAATATATCCTATAGATTTGACATAGGACTAAGGTCAGTATGTCCCTATCGAGTATATTAAACTTAATTACTTGTGCCAGCTAGCTCAGAGGCCACTAGAAACTCCTTGACAACAAGAAGGGAGTAGTTTCTGGCAGCTGCAAAACATGACCACTATGTTTCCCTTTAGAATCAGAACGTGTCCCAGAGTCGTGGAAACAATAGATAACTATTTCACTCAGCTCAATCGTGCATGCTTAGTTTTCTCCAAGTTACACAGAAAGGAATAGACAGGCGTTTCAATAAAGGATTTATTGAACAGTCTTGTTTCTGGTGTAAGTAAAATGTGCTATTACGATCACAAGACAGTATGCGAGATAAATAATGTGCAGTGTGAGCAGTAGAAATAAATAATACTGCGATAGCATTATCTTTTAGTACATATGCCGTTACATAAATAACACAGACTAAAAATGCGAGTACTCATATGATGCGTTTCTAAGCTAGTTCTACCCCAATGTACCTAACCTAACCTAGGTGTAGGGAGAGGTATGAAGTAGGTGAAGTATTCCTTACTATGGTATACTAAGAGTATGTTAAGCCTAGTATGCCAAGAGTCCCTCTAGGTTCTTATCAGCTCCATACCTGAAGAATGAGAGAGGTAGGAATCTCTTTGCCAGACTCGAACTCCAACACCCCGCAAGGGAAGTCAGATCACTGGAAGCTGGACTCTCTGCGTGCAGGGATGACAGCGTCTTCTCAGTGCGTCAGGCCGGGAAACGGGCTCCTCTGAAGTCGAGGTCTCCTCTAGTTTACAAGGGCTAGGGAAGGTATATTTATACCTGAGAGTACCTAAGAATGTTAGTATTGACGTGAGTCGGACAGCGAAAGACGTCATGAATGAACCCCTAAGGAATAATGGTTCATGCATAATATATGAGTCCTTGAAGAAATCAATAGTCCTGGGCTAGGGAAACTCCCGCAGCCTAAGGGTCTGTTCTTCACGAACTCGTTGTGACGTTAGGGTGGACGGATGTCAGAGACCATGCCTGCATTTGGAGTGCACGGTTTAATGCCTAAATAAGGGCTGGGATTTTATGCCTATATAAGGGCAGGGCGAATTGTGCCTATATAAGGACATGATACTGGAAAGCCCGTTATGGACACCCTAAGAGGAATACAACACCCACTCCACTTTCGTGTATACGATAATACTAAAATGCTAAACATTTAAAATGCTAAACATAAAATGGAGTACCGCATATTTAAAAAATATTTCTTAAAAGCATTAAAAAACATAGTAAAAAATGCAAAAGGTACTGTACATTTGAAGCAAATGCTTTTCATTTCAGGCATAAAGTTCGAAAATAAATGCAATTGGAATGAAATAAGCAGTAATATTTACATGTGACAGAAAATGATCGATAAGTTGTTCAAAAATCAAAGTCATTTCATGTCATGAAAATTAATGAACTGTTTTAGACACACAAGATGACTAAGTGTCTGTGGAAGTACACGTCAAGTCTGTACTATAAGGCTAGTTCTACTTTAAGCAGATTGAAGTGCCATTTTCGTTCGAAAAATGGGAAAAAGTTCAATTTTGGTAGAGTTCCAAGGTTTTGTAGAATGAAGGCCAAATTGTCACTGCATCTCTGGAACACTGTATGCTGAATCAGAGTCAGTTCACGGGTCTGGTGTAAACATGAGATCATCTATTTCTATAGACAAAACATCATCCACTGTAGTTGGTGTCAGTTGGAACACCTCGTGAAGTAGGTTAATCGCACAGAGATGTGAAGCATCGCTTTCAGCATTGGTCGCCGCAGCAATGTTCGTGTCCGTTGTTACCTGTGTGCCTGTAGATCTTTCTCGTACCTCAGCAGCAGCCGGAAGCGTCTGTGAGATCTCAATGAATGCTGACATCAGGATTGGTAGCCTCTGGGGACAACACAGAGCATGGGCCGTTATCTGGTCCAGCAGAGTATCGATATCCGTTGGCGTATCCGATGGATATGTTAGACAGGTGTCCAACACGCATTCTACACCGCATAGCAGGCATCGTAGAACAGGTAAAATGCAATCTTGCCAGATTGGTCTGAATGACAGGAACCACGTGGTATTAAGGTCCCGTAGACGAGGCATGCCCAATAGCTGTACTATTCGCTCACGGCACTTTCGTTCAAGGAGAGCTTTCTCCATTTCGCTCGGAGTGATGTCTGCGAATAGGCTGGCCATAGCGCAATAGTGCATAGCGCAATAGCAGGAAGAGAAATAGAATTCCGGCAACAAGTGCTAGAATTAATGGTATGCCACCAAACACCGAATGTGCAAAGTTTGGGATGATTCCGAGTATTGCCTGGAAAGGTGCTAACAGACCGGAGCAGATGCTCTTAAATACATGTACAATTCCGGTTGTATCAGACATATTGAAGATACGTCCTATCATTTCTACGAAATGTATAGGGCAGTTTGTACGTATTAAAGTCTGTATCTCAGCCGAAGTCCTTGCTACTTGTAGATCATAGGTTTCTTTGGCCGAGGTCAAAGGCACTGTTTGCTGTAAAAGCATGGCTTTCATTCTGCTCAAAGTATCAAATCTTATAAAAGATACGTTCAGCGAAGGCCATAGAGGCAACTCCCTGACTGTGTCTATTGGGGCAAACAATACTTGCATACAGCAAGTGACCCTGGAGTTGACCGTTACTAGATATGGGATGCCTGGCAGCATGCCACAGCAACTCTGATCATTCAACATGAGGTAACTCCCATTAGAAAGTTGTCCAAACGTTGGATTAATCACAGCAGCTGGTGTACCCTGCTGATGGCAAGACAAATTTGCCACAGAACCATTACAAGCCCCGTGTAAGGAAATGTCCTGACATATAAGCGAACCGCTTAGTGCACGTTTACAGTTTGTACCGCTCAAAAACACTTCACGATCCCCACTCCAACATCTATATGTATACGGTAAATCCCAAGATGTCTTAATGTATTCCTTACCCAACCTTTCATATTTGCCTGCTTGCATTTGTCTGAGGCAATACTGAAACTGAAAAGTAGTCACAGGTAGTGTGATTTTGCCATGAATAAGCCATTCTGTAGCTGGTTTTTCTGCCACTGTGAATGGTAATTTTTCCAGTTTTTCAATGCTCAGCACTGTATACCTTGCTCCTCTTTGTGCCAATTCGATCTGTTTATCAGTGAGATTGTATTCTGCAAACAGAGCCGTTGTGTTGATAAATCGCCAAGGCACATAGCCCGCTCGCAAAGATTGCAGCGTCCAGCTTAGTAACACAATAGAACGTAATTGAGACTGGCCTTGTTGTAACATCACCAAATCTTGTTCTAGTATGTCGATAGCAGAGGATACAATGCCGTCCAGTGAATATATTCTGGAGGACAAAGTTGTTAACCCATTGTCGACCACAGAGAGTGTTCTCTCTAAATTAATACGATCAAGTTCACGTATTCGTTCTGCAGCCTCCATCTGTGATACTTTCCATGCTTCATTGTAGGCAGCATAAATGCCGGCATATATGAAACGTTTTTGACGCGGTTTTCTTGGTCCAAGCAAGAATTCCCTAAGGTCTGCATCCTTTTTAAGTAAGGTTAAGTGTTGTTTCACATCCTGTAGTGTAGACTTATGCAGCCAATCGAGGCATAATTTTCCTACACTGTATGTTGTTACTACCCCCGGATGTTGTCTTTGGACGTATCTTGGGTCTGGCCTATTAATAGTAAAGCGCTGAGTTTTATTCAGGAATCTTTCCTGACAGTTATTCGTGTTTGTGGGCCAGATCAACCATTTTTTCCAATCAGGATTAGATCTGTTGAGTTGTAGTATATTGTCAACTGTCACCACTGCCTGTGTTTCGTTATTATTTGCAGGTGCTGGTACAGAAGGTGTGTTCATCTCTTTGATCTTGGCTAATCCAAGACAAGATGTTTGTTGGATGGTTTCATTCAAAAACATTATTTGTTCAGGGATGATACAGGCTCTAAATAAAGCTTCTATCCGCTGCACTTGCCAATCTTTAGTACCCCACACAGTTTTTGTGTCTATTGTGTCTTTCCAAAAGTTGAAACCCTGCCTAGACAGTTGGGCATTAAATAATGCAGAATAAATCTGTTTTGTATTTGTTAACATAATTTTCAGTCCTGTCTTGTTTACATTTTTATAGTAAAACATTTCTGGATCAGATGTATTGTAACCTGAAAAATATGGAAATTTACTAGCAAATGTTTTTGAACTACCTTTAGGTGGTGTAGGACAATGTTCCCATTGGTTAAACTTAAACACATTTCTTGGATATGCAGTTTTATGCAAATAATGATGACCATAGTGGTTATAACAATACAGTTGTTCATAGTCTGATGAACCCTCTAAATATTCATCTTTAGAAAATGCAGCAGATTTTTCTAGGTCAAACATTATGTCATTAACAGTCTCAAAGTCCCAATCATCAGAATAGGTACTGGACGAGATTAGATCACTTAGTGAAATTTTAAACAAATGTGGAATGTTCAATTGTTCCGTCGGACCGAATATATCAAAATCTGTTTTGTCCCACACTATACCATCGTGTATAGGAACAGCTGTGATGTTCACTGATGACAAGTCTCTTGCTTCACGATGAGAAGATTTATGAGGTTTCAAAAGTACGTTCACGCCTTTTCCTTCAGTGTTCACATGGATGTATCTGCCACTTATAAGCACGCTCACAGTTGTAACCAAAGCTAGCCAGAGCAGGAAAACAAAAAGTCCAGATATAACCCAGAGTTCAATCCATGGAGAAACCAAATAAGTCTGTTTAAGAAAGTGAAGAAAGTCTTGTACTTGCTGCTTGAATTTGAATGATGCTGGCGTCGTTTCAGGTTCCCTCGGATCTTCTGAGAACGTATCAAAGTTAATGAAATAGCCAGAAGCAGTTCTATCAATTGTTGGAATTGCATCAGGATTTGTAGAAATCACTGGAACCAGTTGATCACTTGCTACGTTGGTGTAGACAGGTGTATTTGGATGAACTGTTACTTGGTGTTCAAGAGGGATGAGTTCCATAGCATTGTTGCTTAGTCCTCCATCTGTTACAGCTGAATTCTCGATGGTTATCAGTCTTTCAGTCTGAACCTCTTGGATAGTAGCGAGAGGAGTGCGTCTGCTACTAGGTCGGAGTCCACGAGGCCTACTATTTAGTATTGGCCACATACTGTGGTTTGATGAGGTCGATGGACACAAATCTTTTCTCATTTTTTCCAGCAAGGGGCGGCAGAAGTACTGTTCTCGTTCCTTGAACGGCTAGGACAGGTACTGGTTGTCTGTAAGAAGGTCCAAATTCCTTCTTGTCCGCAATTTTTTCTCTGACTAGATCCCCAACTTTTGGAATCCAGACAGGCCTTGCTGGGACCGCCGATTTTTCCCCAGTGGTGGTTGGCTGTAGGAATACGTTGCTTTGTTTTGTTCTTAACTCATTGAGTTCCTGTAAAACAGCCAAACGATCTTTGATATCAAAAGGTTTATTTTCCACCACTGTGCCTACGTGTTCAAGGTCTGGTACCCACATTCTTGTCCCAAATAGGACCTCATATGGAGTGACCCCCTAGAGAACTTCTTGGCAGATTATTCAATGAGCGTTGGACCCCACTAAGGTGTTTGACCCACCCATCACCCGAACCTAATACCCTAGCTGTTATAGACTGCTTTATGTCTCGGTTTTTCCTTTCCACAACCGAATTTCCCTCAGGATGGAATGGAGAGGAGTACCGCAATGCAACGCCCAGACTGGCCATGGCTTCTTTGTAAGCCCGAGAGCTAAACGCAGGACCCTGGTCAGAATGTAGCTTGCCTATTGCGTATATGCCGATAAAGACTCGCAAATCTTTTATAACAGTTCGAGCGTCAGCTGAGCGCTGAGGCCATAACCATAGGAACCTAAATTCAGTATTTGTGGGAATGCCTTTGTCCAGTAGGACGCAGGTGCGTAGATAGTCTAATGCTGTCTAACAATGGTGTCTGTACTGGGTTGCCGCATTCGCAGCATGGTGTCTGGTGGCTCTCTCGCTGTAATTTACAGTCTAAGCAGTTGTTGATGAATATATGAATTTCTGTATTCATTCCAGGCCACCAGTACATCTCTTTTAACGTCAAAATTGTTTTAGAGATCCCTTGATGTGACAGACCTTCCCCCAAATGTGTTTCATAAATCAAGGCTGCTCTACGTTCCATGTTTGGGATTATCCTATCCCCCACTCCAGGGATTCGAGCAAAAGGAACGTTGTTCGCATCAATTACATAAGAGTACTTGAGTGGAAACTTTTTTGGTAACGCTGCACTGCTGCCTTTGCTTGAAGCATTGACAGCCAACATTATCTCACCGTCTATTTTTGTTTTTGAACGAGTGATCGCAGCTACGGAAGCCGTTTGCACAGCCCCCTTTGCGGCTTCAACAGCCAATGAATTCCCTGCAACGTGAACGCCATCACGTTGATGACTCAGTGTGTGGATCACGTGAGCCTTTGGTAGTTCGTTTTTCAACTGAACTACTTGTTCCCAAAGCATTTTGTGCTTTATTGTGCCACCTTTCGCATCTTTGAAACCATTTTCAAGCCAGTTTTGTATATAGTCATTATACGACTGAACACAGTAAAAGGAATCGCACACTATTAGTGTGGGGAATTCTCGATCTGTACTTTCAAGTGCCAGTTTGAATGCTTGTAGTTCAGCTCGCTGAGCTGTACAATCTCCTAGAGACTGAGTTTTTGTGACCATAGGTCTGAAGATGCCATTTCGCATGCAACCTTTAACGATTGCACACGCTGCACTGTAAGCTTGCTTACTCCCTATTGCGGGTTGTGCGGATCCGTCAGTGTAAATTATGAATTTGTACTGATCGAGAGGCAGAATTTCAGTAGGCAGGGGACATTCATGTTCATATTGCAGGAATGCTTGTGTTTTTAAATCTGGATCAAAAACATATTCAACATCTGTTGCAGCAAGAGAATTAACCCATTGTATCCATCTTGGATGTAATGCTTTAGCATTTGGAATGCTCGCTTTTGTAACCGCTTCTAAAGCTGGTACTGGGGTGATGACAATAATGCGTTTCCCTTGGGTTAAGGCTCTTTCTTTTGCTACAGCGGTTTGAACTGCTGTTAGAATTTTTTCAGTTGAACTGAAGCGCATTTCCGCTTGTGTGCACAAATGAGATTTGTACGCTATTGGTATTTTCTCACCCTCATTGAAAGTTAAGTAGGTGAATCCGCATTGACCCGAAATTATTCGGATCACCAAATTGCGTTAACTTACGCGTGTTTGTAAGTGATTTGTTGCTAACATGTTAGCCTGTAGTGAACGCAAGATTTCTGTGTGTTCTTGTGTCCAGTTTCTGATCGAAAAATCAGGTTTGATTAATGCGTAGAGAGGTTTACCCCTTTCTGCGTAATTTAGAATGTATGTTCTTCCAAAATTTAGGAAACCCAGGATGGATTGTAAGTTTTTTAGCGTTTTTGGAGGTTGGAGCAGCGCACACTTTTCTAAAAAGTTAGCTGCCAAGCTCTTGCCTTCACTTGAAAGCTCATATCCTAGAAATAGGACATTGAGATGGGCAATTCTGGACTTTTTAAAGTTTAATTTGTAGCCCTCAGAGGCGAAACCCAATATAATGGTGCTCACCCTGTTCAAGTGTTTGTCCAGGTCATCGTCTGTCAGATAGATGTCATCGACATAGGACAATGCCTCATTGTCATAAATTTGTAGTAACTCCGTTACCCTCGCTGAGAATAAACCTGGGCTGTTCTTGAACCCTTGTGGGAGTCGACAAAAGTGACGCTGGGTCCCCATTATGGAGAATGCTGTTAAGTACCTGCTTTCAGGTGCTATGTTTTGACAAAAGAAACCATTTGAGATGTCTAATGTTGTTTTATATTTTTTACGCACAATGTTATTCATTAATGCTGTGCTATGTGCATTTGCACTGCAAAAGTTTTAGAACAAGTGTTTAGGTGTCTGTAGTCCAAAACTAGACGATATGTATTGTCTGGTTTGGAGACAGGAAACAAAGGATTGTTCATTGAGGAGGTGCATTTTCAATCACCCCTTGATATTCAAGTTGATCTAAGATCTCCCTGACCTGATTTTTAGCTTCTTGCTTTATTGGGTACTGCCTTTGTGCAGTTGGTTCATGTTTCAGATGTATTTTATGGTGAGGTGAGTCCTCATCCCATCCTACATGATTTTTATATAATGCTGGGGCCTGGGGGCCACTGCCCATTTCCTGGCATATATATATTTTAGGTGAATTGGAATATGGTTGGAGAAGGCAGGCATAATAATGTCCTCGCCATGTGGGCACTCCCTGACAGATTGTGGTGGCCAGTCTTTTTCTGCTAGAAGTATGTCATAGCCCTTTGATAGTCTTTCCCAAAAAGTGCTTTCACCTGTCTAGGTTTGTCTCCCTCCATCCGGAGTGTTATTTCATATAACTTTTTGTGGAGTACTAACCCTGGTGTCTACAGTCTCTACTGTGATGTACTCATTCAAGTCCACTATCTCCAGAAGTTCCTTCAGGTTCTGGCGAACTATTGTGACTTCTGCTGCACTGTCCAGCATTGTCTGAGCCCATTCTCCGTTCTTGAGTTGTGTTCTCAGTATTCTCGGCATGTCTGATCTTTAGACCTGCTACTTTCTTTTTGGAGAATTGAGGTTTTGTTTTAGTTTTTGGAGCGTGTTTGTCGTCTTTCGATTTCACGCGTTCTTCTCTGTGTTCCGATCGTCCTCTTCTTTCCGAAGTCTGTGATGAGATCTGAAAGGGACGAGAGGAACGTGTATCAGTATCTTGATACCTGTCAGGTTTTCTCAAATTATCCCTATTCCTGAGGTTATACCTCCTTTCAGAGGGCTCCTTTTGAGGAGACCTACCTCGGGATTGAGAACGTTTCTCGTTTGAATTTAGTTTATTAGTTTCCCACTACTTTTTAGAAGATGTAGGAGTTTGTTTAATAGAGTCCTTCTCAGGACTTTCAGATAGCTTCGGCTTCACTGGTCTTCCACCCAAACTATCTCTGCCTAATTCTGCATAAAATTGTTCTATTATTCTGGGTAGCTCTGTTTGATGTTCTGTAACATCGAATTCCCTTAATTTTGGGCGGATCGCAACTGCTGCTGCCTCCCCTTTAATATTAGATAATATTATTGTTGAGACCTGGTCGAAATTTTTCAGTAACTTCATACCTAAATTTAGAGCAGGCTCTGCCCCGTATTCATTTTGAATTTGTTTGAGGACATCAGGTATTACCGCAATTGACGGAATGCCATGTGTTTTAGTATAGATGGCAGCAAAGACTGAGCCCCATGTGGTACAGTCTTCCAGTTGTGGTGTGATCCCCATTGGTAAACTGATTGTTAGGATTCTGTGTTTCTCATACGGGCTAGTATTTGGAAATACTGCTTCGATTTGAGTAATTTTTTGAGCTATCCAGAACGGAATTTGCTCACATTTTGTGGGCATTTTACCCATGACTGCGTATAGAGTATGTGGTGTAATTTTTAGTGTATTCCCCTGTTGGGGAGTTTGATTTGGAATTGTTAATGGTTGCTGGACTGTAAAAGTCTGCATGACATATTGGACCAATTGTCTGTAAATTTTTATTAACTCTGTGAGTTGAGTAAGTAATTCCTCGTCTGACATCTCTTCAATGTCAGGATGAGGTGTGTAGCCTGGCTAGAATCGGCCATGTTGCTCCTGGTCTACCTAGTGGACCGAGCCTAGTAATGTTTTTGTGATGTTTTAGGGCGCCTTTAAACCAGAGCTGATGCTCCTGGTATGTTAATGGAATTTCAATATCCTCGAAAGGAATGTATTCCTCTGGTGGATCATCTTCTTTGTAGAAGTGAAACATGTGTGTTACTGAATTGGATTCAGGAAATATTACCCATGAATAGAATACCTCTGTCTGAAAGGATTCATGTGCCTCTATCACGAAAACTGCTCTACCTCCTCTTGGCGGTAGGCCATGTTTTATACGTTTTAGAGTGATGGCTCTTCTTAAGTTTTGAGTGATGTCTATGACACCCTCCTCGGTTTCATTTAAACCTGTAATGTTAAAAACTGCTTCTTGGGCTGGATCAGCCGCAGCTTCACCGTTTCCGGCTTCAGTCATTTTGTTTTTGAAAAATGTAGAACAAGTTTCAAGGAAACAAAGATAAGGTGCACAATATTTTGGAACACTGTATCCTTCAACGTTGAGCAAACCAAACAGCTAATATATAGGGTGTTTCCCTATATAGCCGTGGTGGATACTTAACCCTGCCCACTCCAGACGTCTTTTGGAGTATATGGGTAGGGGTCTCTGAGAGAAAAAAGCACGGCTGAGTTACTCAGTATCTAACGTTGAATTACCGCCTTACCAAACCGTAGTGTAGCTCCTATTTCCCTAATAGGCTCTGCGCATTGGAATAATATATCCTATAGGTTTGACATAGGACTAAGGTCAGTATGTCCCTATCGAGTATATTAAACTTAATTACTTGTGCCAGCTAGCTCAGAGGCCACTAGAAACTCCTTGACAACAAGAAGGGAGTAGTTTCTGGCAGCCGCAAAACATGACCACTATGTTTCCCTTTAGAATCAGAACGTGTCCCAGAGTCGTGGAAACAAAGGATAACTATTTCACTCAGCTCAATCGTGCATGCTTAGTTTTCTCCAAGTTACACAGAAAGGAATAGACGGGCGTTTCAATAAAAGATTTATTGAACAATCTTGTTTCTGGTGTAAGTAAAATGTGCTGTTACGATCACAAGACAGTATGCGAGATAAATAATGTACAGTGTGAGCAGTAGAAATAAATAATACTGCGATAGCATTATCTTTTAGTACATATGCCGTTACATAAATAACACAGACTAAAAATGCGAGTACTCATACGATGCGTTTCTAAGCTAGTTCTACCCCAATGTACCTAACCTAACCTAGGTGTAGGGAGAGGTATGAAGTAGGTGAAGTATTCCTTACTATGGTATACTAAGAGTATGTTAAGCCTAGTATGCCTAGTATGCCAAGAGTCCCTCTAGGTTCTTATCAGCTCCATACCTGAAGAATGAGAGAGGTAGGAATCTCTTTGCCAGACTCGAACTCCAACACTCCGCAAGGGAAGTCAGATCACTGGAAGCTGGACTCTCTGCGTGCAGGGATGACAGCGTCTTCTCAGTGCGTCAGGCCGGGAAACAGGCTCCTCTGAAGTCAAGGTCTCCTCTAGTTTACAAGGGCTAGGGAAGGTATATTTATACCTGAGAGTACCTAAGAATGTTAGTATTGACGTGAGTCGGGCAGCGAAAGACGTCATGAATGAACCCCTAAGGAATAATGATTCATGCATAATATATGAGTCCCTGAAGAAATCAATAGTCCTGGGCTAGGGAAACTCCCGCAGCCTAAGGGTCTGTTCTTCACGAACTCGTTGTGACGTTAGGGTGGACGGATGTCAGAGACCATGCCTGTATTTGGAGTGCACGGTTTAATGCCTAAATAAGGGCTGGGATTTTATGCCTATATAAGGGCAGGGCGAATTGTGCCTATATAAGGACATGATACTGGAAAGCCCGTTATGGAAACCCTAAGAGGAATACAACAGCTTAGGATTAAAAAGAATTGCAGATCTGGCCGCACTTAGACCACTTGTCTATTTGGTTCGTTCATGGGTTACACCTGAACTAAGAGAGTTCAGAAACTGCCTTGTTGACTTGCCTAGCGCAAGAGGTGCCAAATCAGTACCCTGGGTTAAATTTGTTTCTGATTGGCTAAGCAAGTTGGGACTGCAAAGGCTATGTGCCGACCCGAAAAAAATGTGTAAAGATGATCTTAATATTTTAAAATCCAGCTATTGGATTTATATCCATTAGGGCTATATCAATAACCAGTCAATTGGCCCACTGACAAATAGAGGAATTTTTAGACTTTGTTTCCTCTCCCTTAGCGAAAAGTCATTATATCCGCTTTCGATTGGGCACCATACCTCTGAGGTCCTTCACTAACAAATGGAACAAGGACTTAGCTTCCAGTATTTGCCCGGCGTGTGGCTTGGAAAACGAAGAGGAGACACATATACTATTCTTTTGCCCTGGTTTTCTAGGCCCGCACCGGAAATGGATCATTCCTCTATGTCGTGACATGGAGGCGAGTAGATACTTAAAAAGTGCTACTACTACCGTAATTGTTATTGCTACCAGCAAATTTTTATAGGCAGTCTGGTTCAAACATGGTAGATTACAGACTGTGATTGCCAGGGATTAAGATATATATATATATATTTTTTAATTACCACCTAATTCCAATTATATATATTTTATAAAAAACCTCTGGACTTTCTATGCTGCTCTTTGCTCGTTTTGCACATAGCCCTTGCTCAGCTTTCGCACTCCGTTTTGTATACAGCAATGATTGCAGGAATGAATTCCTAGTAGCATCTGCTTTTTGTCATAAGCCTGAGCAACGCGATGTTTTAAAAAAATGTATTCTAATGTTATTTATTGTTTTATTCTGAGTATGTACACTTTGATGGTACTAGTATACCGAATACAGTATTTTACTACTAACAAAATGCATATATTTTGCCAATCAGTTGCGGACGATTATTAGTGTTCATATATGAAGAAAGGGAAGTGTTATAATAAGTTATAATAACACAATTCCTCATTTTATTAATGGACGGGGATGAAAGAGAGAGTGATTCAGATTTGTAGTACATCTTCGGGAAATAGCTACAATACGAAGGTCAGTGAAAGGGCGATCAATTCTTCAAAATTCCTGTACTTTCTGGGATAATACATCTAATGTTCCTTTCCCAAATGTTAAATTTAAAAAAAAGTATTGGATTTACCAAACCCACTATAAATTAGAATTACACACAACTGCTGTTCTTAAAAAATGTAAATCATGTGAATCTGGAAAACACAGTTTTATGAGGAATATGAGCTAAGCCACAAGATGTCCAAATGTTCAAAAATTGTAAAGAGTGTTATGGTGTGTCATGGGTCCTCTGTGTACGGAAGTGTTATCCTCCTGAAGGATTTTGATGTGTAGCTCACAACAGCAAGAGGCTGAGGGTCAAGACACAAGTACCAATTGCACAAATCAATGCAGTGAATTTAGAACTCAAACAGTTTGAAATTGATGGATTTTACACTTCGTTAACCAACTGTTAATTTTCTTTTATTTCAATTTTAAATATTTTAATTTGAAGTCAAGCCCTGAATGCAGTGGACATTGCTAAACAACAATTGTCAAAGCCAATTTGGCTGTAGCCTTTGGGCATTGACTTTGCTTGTTTTGTTTTGCCACTCTTTTTCTGAAACACTGTTTTCTAAGATTTCAGGCCCTCGCCAGTATTATAAAAATTAAATCAGGATGTTATTTTTTCATTTGTTGGGATATAAAACTCTTCAGATAGTGTGAAATAAACATTTTATTTTACAAACTATGCAAGCACAAAGATAGAAAAGAGCATTAGCTTTAGAAACAAGGCTGGTCCCTTCTGCACAAGGTGCGAGTTAAACGAATGCTAGGCCATGTGACAAAAAGTGTTTTTACATTCTTTGAAGCCTAAAGGCACAGAGGTCTTTCTCCAGCCCAGCAAGCAAATAAAGAATGGCTTTACAGAGACACAACCTCTTTTATGTTCAAATGGAGAAATATGTCTTGTGCTTGTAGGCAAAAAAGCATAATGACTACAATAAATACCAACCATACAGAATGTTAGCATCAATTCTTTCCCAAAAATGAATGATAAACAACGCAATGAATTTTTGCCTCGTTTAGTCTGGTATCTTTGAATATTTATCTTACACCAGAGGCACCCATCAGATCACTGTAGATGATGTGGTGTGCTTCGTTAAAAGGTAAAATGTAAAGAAGATCATATATTGTAAGCAATTATTTTCAGAAAGATTTCAAATACATAAGGGCACTTCAACATTAGTATTGTGAGGTTTTAAAAGGATCTTTCACAATTCGAAAAACTCTTAACTGAATCTCTCTATTGTAAATGGATCTATTCCTACCAGTTAGCATCGGTCACATTTCCACACAAAGGATCTGGTTGAACTCATCCTCATATGCAAACGGTCAGGCCTTTATTTTTTGCACAGTGACATTGGCTGCATTTTTCAAAGTTAAAGGCATTGGGTAGTTTGCAATTGCACTTGAAGAATTGGTTAGTATTTCTTAGGCATTGGTTGTTTGCGTGAATATGTTTGACTGCATGTACACCAGTTCACATAAGATAGGTAAATTCAAAGTTGTGCCTGATCATGTTGTAATGTCAATTTACTTCTCATTAGCATCTGCCACAAATGAGGTGCCTGTTTTTGAGAAACAGGTAGCTGGGTGAATATGACCTTTAGTTTTTCACCTCAGCTGAGCCTCAGAAGTGGATCTTTCATGATATTGGTAGGTTGCTCCGAAGCAGATTGACGTACAATTACCCCTTTGACTCCATCTTGTTTCATTTTCATTAGCCATTAAATACATCTTTCCAGGAATTTGCAGTACAAGTTCACTATTGCTGTCAAAATGTATCTGATAGAAATTCCTTATTGTATAAATGCAATAACAAAGGATTACTTTGTTGGTCCCTTATTCTTTCAACTGAGTATTTAACTTGGTCCTAAACTGCTTGACTGAAATTCACAGATATCTTTGTGTGGTTCCATTGTAAACATGTTCAATTCAGGTTTTTAATGCAGTTCTTTGACCTTTTTCTAGATTGCTGTTTACATTGCTGCATGATTTTTTAACAGTCACTGTCGTACACATGAGGTGATTGTTACTTGTGATGCAACGAATAGTGGAGATGATATATGGATAGAGTTTGCCAACAAAAGATTTTCAGCAATTGTACCACATCTGTATAAAATTAAAATATGATCTTTATATAATATCCTTTCCCAGAAAACTTTATAGAAGGTTTAGTGTACCATGGTGCCATTGGCTTAAATATTACATATCCCATAGTCTACAGGAACTGTCTACCTTTGAAGATGAAGTTAAATTTGCTGTTCATCAGCTTGAATTTCATGAAGCCTGTGATGGAAGTTTCTGCAATGTTTGTGCTGGTGGACCCCTTTTGTGTGAATATATTCCAGACTGTTATTCCTTCCTTTTCATTATTATTATTACATTTATATCATTAATTTGAAATGTGTTGTCTTGTAACATGCCCCCCTACATAGAGGTATAGCTTTCGTTGTTAGGTGAGTTTCTCATGTGTTGTCAGCTGGTGGAGTACGACTAAAAGCTCCATTAGTTCTTACGATTATTTGCTGTATCTGCTGACCAGAATATGGACCTTGAGGGGCCTGTTCCTCTAAATAGTGAGGGGTGGTCTTTGTGCATCTAACAGGTAGTAAAAGCCTCTTTGAAGAGGCTGGCTGTCAGGTTTCTTTTGCAAGAAATCAAGTTAGGTTGATATCTTAGGTCAGATCTTAGTTAGTTGTTCCACAGATGCACACCGAGGGTTGTGATTGTGCATCTGCCATGGGATTGTGGGGTGAATCTGTGTTAGATGATCAAGTTTGCTTGTTTAATGTGAGTACCTGACTAGGTGTGTGAGTGGAAGTTAGATTTTGTTGATATTGGTTTGACAACTATTGGAGATTTTTCAGAACTGATGTGTTCATTTGATCAAGACTCAAGGTTGGTATCACTGAGAAGGCAAGGCAGGTATCCCTGATTTACCTGCATATTGGAATTGATCTTTGAGATTTTATTCTCAAAGCAGATCAGCATGTCTTTAGAGAGGTGGTTGGATTCAGTAGGGAGCTTCTTCAGTGCTTTCAAGTACTTTCAGATCCGAAATATTCCAAAAGATTTTAAGCAGATCATTACTTTAGTCTTCAGCTTCGTTGATTTAGTTTGCGAAGTTTGATTTCTTTACTTTCTGGATGGCCTTCTAATGAATTCTCATGTGCGTTTTGCATATTTCTTCATTTGCAGTGTCTTTTTGTTTTCCTCCAGCATTGTTCAAGTGTTCTTAAGGGATAATAGAAGATAATGTCTAACTTCCTAATATAATTATTAGGGCACTTTTGCTATAAGTTACTTTTTTCTGAGATATGTCAGTGGAGTCCAGGTGAAGCTGCCTGCACTGATTACTAGCAGTTTTAAAACTGATTTTGAAATTGCTCAATTAATCAATTTCTATTTTTTTGTTGATCCAGAAATGATTAGTTGAGCTGGCTTGCCCAGTTTGTGCATTGTGAGGAGTTGATAGAAAGATTCTGGAACTAATTAATCTGGATTGGTGAGACACGATTGTATTAGCAACAAACATTTTTCAGGATTTTTCGAGCGCTGTAGTCCTCAATGAGTTCACACTAATAGCTTGTGTTCAACAGCTGCCTGCCTGCATCACCAATGGAAACTTTTGTGTCCGTTACCAAGACTAGAAAGACTCACCTCTCTCAGATGGTATAGTAATGGTAATAAAGATTAGTCAGGGTGCATTTCTATGGTATCTCACCATTTGACAGTTTGTAAATTTGTAGTAGTAAAAAAATGAAAGAGATGTGGTATAGTTGGTTAGTTCAGGACTGTGGGATCTCGAGACTCTTGGATGAAATCCCAACTTTGGTGGGTGATTGTAAAGGTTTACTATTCTTGGTTTAATCTCTTTGTTCCTCAAAATGACAAATATATGAAATGCAAGGTAATGGCGACATATGATTGTGTAATTAAAATATGTGCAAGTCCCCATAAGATGTACCTAATTGTGTAAAGTCTACTCACAGCTTTTAAGGTTTGTGGTACCTTGATATGTGTATGCTCCTACCAAGTACTTATTTTATAAGCCAAATAACTGACACAATGAAAAACAACTTTTTTTTACTACATCGATCTGGCTCTCTGTGAGGTTGAGCAGTTTAATTTATTGCTCTGCCTCTTTCCTACTACTAGCCTCGCTGTTTTCTAACTTCTGAAAATCAGTTCAGTTTTTTGTTGTTGTTGTTTTTATATGGCGCAAACTTGACCGAAAGTATTGTAGCACTTTACAAGAGCGCCAGTTACAATACACAAGGTTACTGTAGAAAACCGCCTCTCTGTACAGCGTACTAAAATGAAGTTCACTATGTAGAGAGTCCCAACGATCCCCAAAAGGTAGGTAGAAGTAAAAGTAGATAATACTAACTCTCTTTTTACGGTAGTGTGGGCGAGCAGTTAGGCTTATCTGAGGGTAGTAATAAGCATTTGGTGCACTCATAGAGGCAATACATGAGACACACACTCAAGAATAAATCTGAGACCAATTTGCAAAAATAACATCGATTTTTATATAATTTTTAAGACCATAAACACAGTTCTAGGATAAATACTTTCGGGGTTAAGAATTTTTAAAGTTAGATAAATATATCACTTCTATGAGCAATTGCGCACCTTAGGAAACAAAGGGGAAAAAGCAGAATATTGCATAGAAATTCAGGTAATACTTTCACAAAGGTCACCTTCACGTTGAAGGTCGATGTCGGGACCAGGACAAAGTTCCAGCAGGAGAAGTTCGGGAGCATCCCAGATCGGCCGTGAGCAGTGGTGCTGAGGTCTTGGAAGCTGTTGCGCAAAGATGAAGGGGTCCACATGGAAAAGCTCTGCACAGAGGGAACTACAGGTAAGTCCGGTGGGTCTCCATGGAGAGAAGAGGTCGGAAGGGCCTGGGGACAATGGGAGCAGGGCTGGTAGGGTGGTGCTGTGGCCGGGAGGACCGGTTGCAGAGCAAACAGATAAGCCAGGCATTGTGCGTCTTTAGGTCCTTGCAATCAGGAGTAGGCAACTTGGAGAGAAGATCTTGGGACAGCTGGGCCACTCAGGAAGTGAGTCTCAGGTGTCTCAATGTCCCTCGATGGGTGCTTGCTTCTGGTGCTTCGGGAATCTGGAGTGGACTCTTCTCAGTGTTTGCTGTTGGGGGTGTGGTACCCGGGTATTCGTACGCCATGGCTCTGATAGGTTCTGGTACCTCAAAACTTGGTGGGGAGGCATAGCTGACCCTCCGCAGCTGTTGTACCTTTTCTTACTTTGGTGCTTTGTCAAGGTCGTCGGGGAGCACCACGTTGACAAATCGAACTTCACAGGATCGGTGCCTGCGGTGTGCAGGGAAGTGATACCTTCACTCCAAGGGAGCTTCATGGCAATTTCTCGAATGCTGGAGGTGCTCCGGGGTTCTTGGAGTCCTTCCAGGGTTCAGGGCGACACAGCAGCAGCGGTTGTCGAGTCCTCGGAGCAGCAGGCAGGGTTTCACACATTTTTCTTCTGCAGCAGGGCTTCAGTTCTCGAGCAGTGGATCTTCTTTGTCTTGGTCTTTTCTTGTCCATCGAATGTGATGTTCAGGTCTTGGGGTGCCAACTAAATATTGAATTTAGGGGTCCCTGGGGTGGCACAATCAGTGCTGCAGCTCCAGAAGAGCCACTTCAGTACCCATGCCCTAGGTACCAGGGGTACCATTTATTAGGGACCTACAGGGGCCACAGAAGTTCTGCCAATCGTGGTACAGTTTTTGGGAAAGAGATCTGGCAATGGGGACCTGGTTAGCAGGGACCCAATGCACTTACAGTTCGAAATTACATCAGACATCAGGCAAGAAGTGGGGGCTAGCCATGTCAAAAAAGGCACTTTCCTAGAATTACATTAATTTTTGAGCACAGGAACATTTTGACTTGCTCAGAATCACAGGATATTGAGCCGATGCCATTGACTTGAACATGTCATCCAGTTCTAAAATCGGCACCTCGGGCTGTAATAGCTCATCCTCTCACTTTAGCCAAGGCCTTTTGATTTTAGTACACATGTATATATATAGCATACTTATTGGAGCTTTTAACCAGCCCTCTTCATCCATAGTTCTGTTGTGATATTGACATTTTTCTTATGCTCACAGCATACAATATGGGGCATGTGGTCAGCCCACTTCAGCCACCATCACTGTGAATGACACCAGTTTGTTTCAGGAGCCCATCCACACATAATGTAGCTGCCTTCAGTGCCAATAAATACTATGGCAGTGTGTTTTGTGAGCCAAAAATATTTTGCTCTCAGCAAATGTTTTCTTTCTTCATACCGGCTAGGACCAGGCAGTTCACCCAACAATAAAGCTTTACAAAAACCATGAAAAAACAAGCACTGAGAAATCCAAAAGGCTTGCAGCCAACACAGTCCTGTTGGCGTTGCCAAGGCTTGTTTATATATAATATAAATTATTTGTACATGGTGCTAACCCACCCTTTTCTCACGATTCAAAAAATAGCACCCAAACCTAAACATGCAAACTTCTGAATCTTAATAAACAAAACGGTATTATTCTACCAAAACCTTTTTGAAAATTGTGAACAAGAATTAAAAAGTTGCACTCGTTGTTCTCGTATAAATGAATACATTCCAGGCACTAATTTTCGAACTACAAATTGTCTAGAATTAGAAACCCAGAAGGGCTCATTGATAAATACACATTTTCAGTAGAATACCAAAACTGTTTACCTGTTTTTTTCGTACTGTAAATATTCAAGAAATGTGGCTATCTGAGGCGCAGCAAAGTTCTATTATTTGCGTATCATTATTAACATCTCTTCTGAGCTCATTACAATTATTTTACAAATTAGAAATACTCGAAAAACAATTTCATGTGCAGTTGGAAACGAGTTCGATTCATGCACAATATTTTATATACTGTTAGTTATATTCACCTATGGAGAGGAAAAGTCCCTTTAAGGCTTTTTCTTTCCGCAGTATTGTGCATTTATTCTAGTTTATATTATCTGTTTTATCTATTTTGTAATGGTTTTAAGTAATCATACAATAAACTTTGAATAGCATTGAATTGAGTTTCAAATGAAATAAGTAACAAATACGAGGACAAGATTTGTCAATTGATGACGGAGACGAAAATATTAATATTCTTTGATGTCATTTCGCAAATGTTTTAGCGCAAAGATACACATACACACGTGTTTACTCACCGCCAAACTCTTGCTCACGTTGAAAAGCGTACCTATCCATTTTGCTTTAAGACCTATAGAATTTGACAGAACTGTGCAATAGCGGATTCTGAGCGCGCAAGAAAATCCAAATAAAACGTAGCCCTCCATGAGTGTCCAGGTAGAGTGTAGTATGCAGGCATGTTAAAGAAGCCATACCTAACAGCACAACACGCAGTGTAACCTCCTTCCTTTTTTCTCATGCCTTATTTACAACTCAGAATGTCTTGTGAGTAAAGAGAAGCAAACAGTTAATAAAACATTTGATGGGTATTAATTACTTTCACTTAATTACCTGCCATGTGGATCTTGTTGAGCTATTGATTACTGGCAGACGCACATCCCGGGGGGATAGAGCGATTTAACTTCAGCCAAGGAGTCAATTAGACCCAGTAACACTGGGAGAGCTGGCGCTTCGCTTGAATAGCCGGGGGCTCTTGCCAAGAAGGCAAGATAAGCCATTTATTTGTTCTTTAAAACACAGTGCTACTGTCAACAGGAGGCACTTATCAGGTGTTATTGAGACTGGTAAAATGTCACTCTCTTTTGCCTCGGGTTTTCTGCATCTTGTAAAATTGCAAAGGGAACCCTTGAAGATTGACAACACTGAGAAACCAGCAGGGTCAAGCGTTAACTCCTTCATACTCAGCTAGGGTTACTGGAGTCTTTCCATTTGTTTCATATAGCTGCTTTGTTTCACATACCATGACGTGGATTGCATGTCAGAGGAAAACTACTTAGAAAAGAGAGATTTTTTGAGGGAATAGTCAAATAAATCCATCAAAGACAATTACAGGCGTGAGGAACATGAATAAAGATGTTGCTCTTGCATTTTCAGTAACTGGACCTCCTTAACTCTACGTGGTCAAATCTGTTTTTTTGGGGGGCAGGTCATGCCCAGATGAGCATAGGCACCAAGCCTCCTTATGTCATTTTTTTATTCTTTAGTCAGCAGCACCATGTATGAATGCTTAAACTCAACGGCCTGTAATTAGAATAGAACACTTTAATTGATAAACCGATAAAGCCGATTTTTGGATACTTTGAGGACCATTCTCCTTGTTCTAGGGTCGTCGGTGATTACTGGGTAGTAAGTGTGATGGGCAGTGTTGTTTTCCACTGGTGTCCCTGAATCTCAGTTAGAACTGCACTCAAGTGTGATCACTAAGATACTCTCTTTGTACACTCTCTAGAGGTAGCAAGGTTAGTCAGTCATAACTCACTCTTGGTGGCAGGAATAGATTTTGAATATGACACAGTGATAACACAATAAATCAAAAAAGAGCCATATTTAAAAAAAATAATGAACATCATAGTTTCTAGCTCAATGTGATAATCCGACACAATTTGTCTGTAGATTACATAGTGAGGAACTACGTCTCAATACTGTTCAATGGAACAAAGGTTAACATTCACCACTTGGATAGATAAATGCACTCCGCGCGTAAGATATGATAATGAAGAAAGTCGAAAGGTAGGTGGTGCAAATGGGTGAATCCTCCTGAGTATGAGGATAACTTGAAACTCTAAAAAGCGCTGACCTCACGCCGTGAGGGGCGTCTCCCATTTGCACTCAAAATGAGTAATGAGGTTAATCACGTTTTCGTTGATTGTTCTCAATAAACTTTATTGACAAATGTTCTTCGATATTTTCCAATCATTATTCCTTCATAACTTTAGTCTTTGTTAAATCTAATAATGGATAATCACATATGCCCTGCCCAATGCATTTCGGGCAATTTGCCTTTCGTCAGGGGCGTAATTCTGTGAATAGAGGAAACTTCGGTTCAGTACAGAAAAATGATCAACCGAGATTACAATCCACAATACTATGTACAAAAACCTCAAGGTTGAAAAGTGCTGCCACGTGAATCAGGTGTCAAAAAATAGTGTGAACGTTGTACTCTTTAGAAAAACTCAGTTAAAAGGTAAGTGACTAAAACAGGCAACGTGCATGCCGGATCGTGAACGTGCTATAATTAGATTAAAGATGTTAAAGATGAAAAATGATGGTGAAAGAAAGCACCTTATTCCCAGTGATATGCGTGCGATTGTATAAAATTCCAACGTTTGTGACCGAGTGCTCTAGGAGATAAAAACCACTCTTCAAAAATGCGTGAATCGGCGATCGCGCAATAACTACACTCCACGCTGTTACTTGAAGCGTAAAAGGCCATTTTATTAGGACAAGGTTGCAATCAATTAGACTTTATTAACAGTACATAAATTGAAGAAAAATTCTTTTCCCAATCCATACCGACTCATTCTCCATTCAGCCTTCTCAAAACCATCACCTGTTTGACTCTTCCCCATTCACTCGGTGACCTCCTTCCTCTCCCCATTCTCACCTTCACTTGCCCTCCAAGCATCCTGTTGAATTTCCTTCAATGCTCATTGCCTCCCGCTATCAGTCACCTGTGTACCGTTCTCCCCCCCGAGGGGTGGATCCGCCCGTATGTGACTCACCACCCCTCCAAAGTACCGTAACGTCTCTGCTCTGCAACCTGCCCTAAACTGGCACGCTAAGACCAATCCAACCCTAACCCTTCTCCTAAAACCTGTAGGGTGGGTGGGTGGGTGGACAAACTTTTCTCTAACCCCCCGGTGGTGCTGAGGTGTCAGGAAGAGGCCGGATCCTCCTCTCCTGACACCTTATATACCCACCCAACTCCCGCCCCTTCCCTTAATCCTCTAATCCCACCCCCACCTTGTCCTTCCGGCCATTGCGCGAATAGCCCCGGGGGAAGACTGGTCTGCGACCTTCACTTCCCCCGGGGGCCGTCATCGCGCAATAACTACACTCCACGCTGTTACTTGAAGCGTAAAAGGCCATTTTATTAGGACAAGGTTGCACTTAATTAGACTTTATTAACAGTACATTAATGCAAGAAATATACTTTTCCCAACCCATACCGACTCATTCTCCATTCAGCCTTCTCAAAACCATCACCTGTTTGACTCTTCCCCATTCACTCGGTGACCTCCTTCCTCTCCCCATTCTCACCTTCACTTGCCCTCCAAGCATCCTGTTGAATTTCCTTCAATGCTCATTGCCTCCCGCGCCCCGCTATCAGTCACCTGTGTACCGTTCTCCCCCCCCGAGGGGTGGATCCGCCCGTATGTGACTCACCACCCCTCCAAAGTACCGCCAACCAGGGAACCCCCATAGGGCGGTTCCCTGCCCCCCCCCGTTCTTGTGCACCTTTCGCCTCCCGTCAGCCGACCCTGCGGCACCATGTGGACGACCATCCACCACCTAGAAGTTGCATCCCGTGTAAAAAGTCCTATTTTGTAGACAGTCCCCAACCGCAAAAGGTGCACCATCTCCAACAAGACCACTTGTTCCTCCAGTTCCCGTGCCCTCTCGGCTCTCGTCAGCTGACCCTGCTGCCCCTGTGGACGACCATCCACCTGTGGACGACCATCCACCACCTAACTTGCGTCCTGCGTAAAACTGAATATTCCCGGGGCAGTCTCCGACCGTGAAAGGTGCCCCCATCTCCAAACCAAACCAAACCCCTTGTTCCTCCATAGAAATGCCTCATTACCTGCGGGCCATTGCCCTTGAAGCATGTTCAACCGCCCCTTCCCCATTCCATCCTCTGCGAGCACAATTCATTCCTGTAACCCACTGCCCCCAGTTCCATTTTATTGAACCCCTTATGTAGTTTCATGTAATGCCAGACCTGACATACTCCAGAATATTCACTCTCCCACCTGTCCCACATATCGGGGCACTTCCTGTTACTTATTGACACGGTGTACCCGTACTGTCGTAAATGCCCCCCCAAATACATTCCACTGTATCCTCCATCATATCACATCCTGGTGACTGTGCTCCCCGCCAGGTGCCGTCCGCACACCTGCTAGTCCGCATCCGTTGCCGCCCAATGGCCAGGAGAATGGCCACCTATCCGGGCGACCGTCCCGGTTCCTGGTCTACTCCCACTACCTGTAGTAGAAAAGAATGATTAGTCCTGCCAGAAATACGTCCCCGTCCCTAGCCTTCTTCCACCATGTGTTCCAAACCCCATCCTAAACCCCGTTTTCAGTACCTGCATCGTCACAGCACCTTTTTGTCTCCCAACTCCCCCATCCGTCAGACTTCCTTCCCCCCCAAGGTCCCCCCCGACGCCCCTCCGCTACAGTCCCAAGGCATAGGAATGGTATGTCCCCGCAGGTTGTCCCCACCACTTCTACCGGACCCTGGTATGAGACCTATAACGGCCGGCAAAATGTCGTCCTCCCTTCCAATTTGGAAAACAAATTCCCCCAACCAAAAGCCTTCCCTTCCATGAACCCCAATCACCACTGCTCCATGCATTCTCCTTGCGTCCCTCTGCTCCGTTGACACACGCTCCACTTTGCTCAGCCGCTGCCTCCAACATCACCACTCAAACATCCCAAAATGCCCACGCCCCATGCCCACTTTGCCATCCACACCTACACCCAAAAGAGCCGACCCAGCGCTGCCCGAAACCTTATGCCTCCCATTCCGCCTCAACACAAGCCCGGCACTAAACAAACCTGTCATCTCAGCCAAGGCCCCCTTGCCTGCTCTCCACCTGGAACCGTATCATCCCGTCTCCATGTTTACGCACCTACATACCCCCGTTCCACCAACCCTTGCAAAATTTCCCACCTGGTCATACGTCTTTCCGAGTCAACCACTGTGTGATGGCCCCCTGTCATACCATCTCGACTGACCCCGCCCACACCCTTCTTCACCCACACATTGCCACACCCTTCTGCACCCATCAAAACAACATCCCCTGCCGGACACCCTCTGGCATCCTCGCACTCTGCCTCAACGACCCCATAGCCCACCCTAGGCCCAGCCGTTTCTCGCAGTGCCAAAGCCCCACCACCTGTTTAGGTTCCCCAAAGCATTGTCTTGTCCATTCCCTTGAACCAGAGGCTCCCCGTCTGTCACACTCTCCTGCGCCCAGTTACTGCGACGCCCCCAGAGCCTTCACTGCTCCTTCTGACCCAAAAACACCCCCACTGGGTATCCTACCCAGCTCTCGAGAAAGAGACCGTACGTGTCCAGCCCCCTAGGCAAGCCCTCTCCTATATATAGCTGTGCCCGTCCCTCTGCGCAAGCGCTTGTGCCCAGTTACTGTGACCCCCAGAGCCCCACCGTTCTTCGTGACCCCAACAAACCCCCCCACCAAGCGCGCCCAAGTCCTCAGTCAAGCCCTACCAGTGCAGTGTTGAAAGCATCTTGCGAACCACCATTTTCCCCTTCAACTGCACAGTTGTCCCTTCTGACAGACGTCCTCAACCGCCGAGACACACTGCCCCCCCCAGGGGACCTCCACTACTCCCAACCTGAACTGCCCCCTTTCAGATGAACTCGACCAAGTTCTCTCCTAAAGTGTGGGGGGGGGCATCCGTACAGGACAGCAACGTCCCTCCCATTGACCCCTTTGTCCCTAATCCACCAGCCCATGCCGTAGTCAACCTATTTCAGATTGCCTGCCTCTCAAGGCCCTCATAGACTCGTTGTCAATCCCCGACCCACTTCATATCACACCCTCTTTTTCGCCGTAGCACTGGCTTCCGCTTGAGAGTCGTCGAGCGCCATGGACCCATGGCCTCCACTAACCGAGAAGGACCTCCTGGCCCCTGACTACCCTCCCATGGCCTGCCCCCCTTTCTTCCAAGGTGGCCCAGCTGGACCTCGTGGGTGGATGACTCTCCCTCATGTGTACCATCCCTCTTAACGTCGTTGGCTATCCGACACGGGAGCCCTCCCCGGTCTCCCCCGTCCCCGAAGTGCCCCGTCTGTTAGATGATGATCCCAGGAAACCCGCTCCTCCTCCCCCCAGGTCAGCCCCTCTGCTCCTGGTTAAGTGACCCTTAATTTAAGGGCCGGTAAAGTCACTAGCCCACCCTCAGCTGTGGGTAGCAGCTGAGTATTGCGTTGGAACCCCCCCGGTTGAGCCAAGTGTGGACTGACCTTATCCCTTCGCCCACAGTCCCTAGCCCAGCAACACCCCCCCCATCCCTCGAGCCACACAGCTGCTATCCCTGGCTTGCTGCAGTGCCACAGCCCTGCCCCAGGCTCCACACCTTAATATGCTGTCCCACGTTTCGAGACCGATGTCCCCATTCTGTGTCAATTGGCACCCCCGGCCCATTAGTCACACTCCTTCAATGCAGCAAATAGTGATAAGTGACCCCATTGCTTTCTCTTCTTCCTTCTGCTTGGTACCACAATCATCCATTTGGACCCAACCCTACTTGCCGCTTGGCCCGAGGTGCCCCTCTTTTTATTTTCCAAAGCATGTGCATCCGCGCCAGTATCTTCACCAAATCCCCACAGCCCCCAGCCGACCAGCTGGATTTCAGTTGTGCCCTGGGCTCCCCTCTGCGCCTGTATCTCCACCAAATCCCCACAGCCGACCAGCTGTATTTCATTCATGCCCTGGGCTCCCTAGGCCCCTGGCATTTGCCTTATTCTTTTACCTGAGTGTCCGTCTGGGACCTTCCCTTCTTGACCGGAGCCGCTGTCCCCCTTTGGGCTCCTCGCCCCCAGCTCCGTCGTAGGCCGCACTTGCCTCCTGAAACAACAACAAAAGGTCGGGTTACCCGAACTCTCCCCCACCCCCCTTGACAACTCCGCATCATCCCCTTTCGCACTTCAACATCCATTCCACATTCTCATGCCCGTCACACACCGTCACATTCCCTTGTCTTTATCCCCCCAACATCCATGCCATCCGTCACAAAATGTACTCGTAACTTTGTATGAATCATGACGTTGTAGTGGTCGAAGCGCGATCCCTCGTCGGAGGGAAGGCCGCCGCGGACCCCCCTACTGCTTCCGGACAGCGTCTCGAGGCCGTTGTGCGCCCCGCCGGCGTCACCCCCTTTCTGCCGGCCTCAATCGCCGGACCTGGTTCCCCCCCCACCCGGTCGCTCCAACCAGGTGGGTCCCAAGCCCCACCGGGCCTCGTGCCGTGCTGGCAGTCCCTCGCTCTGACTCTGAGGACCCGGGCAACTGCTGCCTGCAGCTCCCTGACAGCCACCCAAGGCCCACTCCCCCCCACCCCACTCCCCTCCCGAGCAGCAACTCCTGTACCACGCCCTGCCTCGCCCTCTCCTGCACCGTCCCCTCCCTCTGGCCCCCCCCACGGCACCCCTGCCACCATAAAAAACCCGGAGTCGGTCGCTGTGCCTGCTCTTAAATAACGTCACTGGGGAGGGGCCCGCTGCCTAAAAAAGGGGGGCTCCCCACGTGCTGGGGGCATGCAGTAGCCGACCACTGATGCCGCCTCCCCTCCCCTCTAACCACGCCTCATTAAACTTACTGGGCAGTACTGTGATCCCGGATTTCCCTTGTGAAAAACCGCCCCCCCACCCACCTGAGAAGCAGAAGAGGAGGGCTCCCGCCTCTGTCCCTCAGACCCCGGTGCTCACCCAGTGCCCTGAAAACCCGCCTCCAAATGCCCCCCCCCTTTGGGGGGGGCGAGGCCGCAAGTCAGGAGGCCCGGATCCACGGCGGTTCCAAAGGGGGGTCTGTTGTTATGTGCAAGGACCCAAAACCTCCCCTTGTCCCACGCGGCCTGCCCGTTCCCTCCCAGTACCGGACATGTGTGAACCCCCACCCCGGCACTCCCCCTGCACCGCTGGTCCCAGCGCCTAGTCAGGCCAATGCACGATCGCCCCCCCACCTCGTTACTGCCCTGGGGCACCCTCGGTGAAGTCGCGCCGCCGTGCAGCAGTCCTCCCGCCCCCCCCTTGCAACAGTTGCGGGAAGCGCGCGTCAGCAGGCAGACGCGCAAGCAGGCACTGCCGCCTGCCCCTGCGCCTCCCGGACACCCGAGTTTGGCTGCCCCCTCCCCCTACCTGAAACGGCCGGTCGAGTCCCGGTGGTGGCTCGTCCTTCCAAGCCACCACCGCAGCAGGAAGTCCCGCATTCGCCATCCTGGGCGCACAGGCCATCCTGGCCCACGCCTGCTGCCACGCACCCGGCCGCAGGATGTCCGCCCGACCAGGCTAGCCAAGACCTCAGAGCGGCGCGGACGGCTTCCGCGTCGCGATGGCGCCGTCGAGTACAGCAAAACGGGGAAATCTCCCTACCCTACCCTGCACTAAATGCCAGAGACAATCCCCCGCCGATCGACCAATCGGCTACTTGCCTAACTCTTGGCTAAATGCTTAACAAACTTTTCTCTAATCCCCCGGTGGTGCTGAGGTGTCAGGAAGAGGCCGGATCCTCCTCTCCTGACACCTTATATACCCACCCAACTCCTGCCCCTTCCCTTAATCTTCTAATCCCACCCCCACCTTGTCCTTCCGGCCATTGCGCGAAAAGCCCCGGGGGAAGACTGGTCTGCGACCTTCACTTCCCCCGGGGACCGTCAATGCACTTACTTAAAGCGGCGTAGTAGAATTCTACATCGAAATGTCGAACATTGTTGGAGTGTCTACACGAAAAAGATTGTATGAGCGAGTGCTCGACTACGCTGAATCACGATATTCATATAAACCATGTATGAGTGAGGCTTACCCTTGCTAGAAAAATGTGAGCATAACTGACTCTCCTCCGAAAGTTCCCGTGCACACCGGTGAATCCGTAAGTGGTGTAAAAACGTTTGCTGTGCGGCCGCGGGCTGCGGGCGCGCCACTGGCGCGCCGAAGGCACGTCAAAGGCAAGCCCGTCTGCGCCCGTCCGCGACCCGACCGCGACCAGCGCCAGGAACCCTGGACCTCCGCCCCGCCAACGCTACGTCCCAGCAGCACTCCACGCACTCAACCCAGGCCGCAACAACAACTGCAAGCTAGCATCACCAGCCGACTCCCACGGACCCTTCAGCTGTCACCGCTGCCGGCACACCTGCAGCACCGCCAAGAACACGGATCCAGCACAACCCGCCCACAAGAACACAACCGAACCGAAGACCCTGCAATGCATCCTCCTCAACGTCCGATCCCTCCACAAACACGCCACAGAAATCTGGGACCTCCTCGACAGCACCACCCCGGACGTAGCGTTCTTCACCGAAACCTGGACCAACACCACCTCGGGACCGGACATCGCCATCCCCCAAGGATACAAGATCTCCAGGAAGGACCGCCCCACCCGCCCAGGAGGAGGAATCGCCATCGTCCACAAATCCAGCCTCCGCCTGAGCACACTCCCTGACGAGCCCACAGAACTGATGGAACACCTTCACTTCAAGATACTAGCCAGCCCCACCGCCACCCTCCGAGGAACCCTCATCTACCGACCCCCTGGACCCCGCGGACCCTTCGCCAACTCCATCACGGACATTATCTCCCCGCAGGCCATCGCATCCACCAACTACACCCTGCTGGGAGACCTCAACTTCCACCTCGACAACCAACTGGACCCCAACACCACATCCCTCCTGGACAACCTCCACAACATTGGACTGCGCCAGATCGTGACCGAGCCCACGCACTCAGCAGGACACACCCTCGATCCCTCTTCACTACAGGAAACTCCATCACCTTCAGCCACACCACTGAACTCCCATGGACCGACCATCGTTGCGTCCACTTCACCTTCAGAACACCCACCATCCACAGACACCAGCACCTGCTTCCACGAAGAAACTGGACCAAAATCACCGACGACCAGCTCACCTCCTCACTCAACAACTCCACCCCAACCATCGTGGAAAACGACGACCCCAACACCGCAGCCCGAACCCTGCATAGATGGATCTCGGACAGCACCAACACCATAGCCCCTCAAGAAAAACAACAATACCCGCGCCAAGAAAGCCAGATGGTTTACCACCGAACTTCGAGAGTCCAGAAGCACATGCCGCCGCCTCGAAAAGGCCTGGAGGAACACCAAATCCACAGAAGCCCACGACAACTTCAGAGCCGCCACCAACGCCCACCATCAACTCATCAGAGAAACGAGGAAAAAGCGATTGAAGACAGAATCTCCACCCATGCGCACAACAGCAAGGAACTCTTCAGCATCATCAAGGAGTTCGCCCAACCCACTAGCGAGTCTACCGACATCCCTCCCTCACAAGACCTCTGCGACAAACTCAGCACCTTTTTCCACCACAAAATCAAGAGCATCTACGACAACTTCGACGAAGACAACCAACACACTGAACCCTCACCAACCACCCCCGACACCCGGAAACCAGCGATTGACGACTGGACAGCCCTCACCACCGAAGACACACTGAAGACAATGAAGTCAATCCACTGAGGGGCCCCCACGGACCCCTGCCCCACCACATCTTCAACAGAGCCGCCGACACCATCGCACCCATGCTCCGCCACACCATCAACCGCTCCCTGGCGACCGCCTCGTTCCCCGATGACTGGAAACACGCCGAGGTCAACCCCTCCTAAAGAAACCCTCAGCGGACCCCACCGACCTCAAAAACTACAGACCCATCTCCCTGCTCCCGTCTCCAAGCGAAAGTCATCAAGAAAGCCATCAACATCCAACTCGCCACATTCATTGAAGAACACAACATCCTCGACTCCTCCCAATCCGGCTTCAGAAAAACCACAGTACGGAAACCGCCCTCCTCGCCGCAACAGACGACATCCGCACCCTACTGGACAAAGGAGAAACAGTAGCCCTCATCCTCCTCGACCTATCAGCGGCGTTTGACACAGTCTCCCACCGCACCCTAATACGCAGACTCTACGACGCAGGAATCCAGGACAAGGCCCTCGACTGGATCCGCTCCTTCCTCTCCGGCAGGACGCAGCGGGTCAGACTCCCCCCTTTCCTCTCGGACCCCACACCTACCACCTGCAGAGTCCCCCAGGGCTCCTCCCTCAGCCCGATGCTCTTCAACGTCTACATGGCTCCACTCGCCCCCATCGTCAGAACCTACGGACTCAACATCGTGTCATACGCAGACGACACCCAGCTCATCCTCTCCCTATCCAACGAGCCCAACACCGCCAGACGCAACTTTCGAGAAGGCATGGAAGCCGTCGCCAAATGGATGAAAAACAGCTGCCTACAACTAAACACCAACAAAACAGAAGTACTCATCCTGGGCCCAAACCCCGATGTCTGGAGCGACACCTGGTGGCCCCCCGCCCTCGGAAACCCGCCAACCCCCACGGACCACGCACGCAACCTGGGAATCATCCTGGACTCCGAGCTCAAAATGGACCGCCAGATCAACTCTGTCTCGTCTTCCTGCTTCCACACCCTCCGCCTCCTTCATAAGACCTTCAAATGGATCCCCCTCGAACACCGAAAGACCGTCACTCACGCCCTGGTCACCAGCAGACTCGACTACGGCAACGCACTCTACGCCGGAATAAACAAAAACCTCACCCGCAAGCTACAGAACATCCAGAACACCGCCGCAAGACCTGTCGAGGCGAGAATCACCTTCAAGATGCTCACCCACGCACACAAGGCCCTCCACGGCACAGGACCAGCATACCTGAACAGCCGACTCAAATTCCGCGCACCCCAAAGGACCCTACGATCAGCCCAGCTCTCCTACGCCGTGGTCCCCCGCACCAGAAAGACCAGATCGGGAGGCAGCTCCTTCTCCTTCCTCGCGGCCAAAGCATGGAACGCCCTTCCGCTCCACCTCAGACAGACAACATCGCTCCCCATCTTCGTAAGAAACCTCAAAACCTGGCTCTTCGACAGACCCCCTCCTTGATGGATGGAACCTGCACCACCCCCCCTAGCGCCTTGAGACCCTTACGGGTGAGTAGTCGCGCTTTAACAAACCCCTGATTGATTGATTGAATAATACCCTGTCATGCTAGAATTGTATCAACGTCTGCCATCCATCTTATTAGTACAACTGCCCTAGCCTCCACTGGACATCAATTGACCATCCTTCACATCTCATATTTATAAATCCTCTAATAATGCAATTCTGTTTTCTACCAATCCACTCTGTTAGACAATTATAATGTGAAATTCTTCTAAATGAATTGATGGTTTTGATCTACTTCATTACTTGAATCGAGGCCCCCAGTTCATGGGAGCCTCCCTCTTAGAATATTGCCTGTGTGCTAACTGTATTACATTATGCCTTCAGTAAATTCTTAAAGACTAAACCTGCTATGTTCAATTGTACAGGTATTGCTGTCTCAATTTGTGCAGCTCATTGCTCCATCTCCTTTCCCCCCCTCTGTTTTCCCCCTCCAAAATAGTGATGGATTTATCTATTTACATATGGTAAATTGTTAAGTTGCACAGCAAGTTTTGTCCACACCTATCATGTCTCTGGATCATTGAGGTCCAATAACAATCAAAGAATCGATGTATGCATTATTTCTGCCCGTTTCTGTTTGTGTATCCTCGCTCACGTGTACTATTTTCTGTCTCTCTACCACTAATTTCATTCCCATGGGTTAAAGCCCTTCTCTGTACTTTCTCCTCCTTCACGGGCCCCCCCATTGAGTCTTCTCTCCCTTGCTAGGTTTTTGATGCAACGCGGCCGCGTCACACGCAAACATGTTCCCGCCTTGTCCCATTATAAACCTGCATCCACTTCCGTGCTGATATTCACAGCCGGACTCACGCCGGATGTACTTCCTCCTCCCCGGACCCCTGCTAACAGACTGATCCCTATGACCGATGCGATCCACCAAATCTGTAAGTTGCAGCTCATTTTACACAATGCCTGGTTATTCCTGTAACCGTGGTCAGCACTCATGCAGATAACTCTTGTTACCGCAGCATACTGTTCCTCTTCCTGACCCTACCCACCCCCCCCTTTTTTACAGATGGACGCTACCCTTGTATAAACTGGTCCAGTGCAGTTGCCCGATCTGCCACATCCGACCGGACTCACGCCAGTGTCGTGTCCCATTCCTGCTCCCTCGGATCTACTCTTCCCACTCAATTATTGCCCACTGATACAATTCATAGTAAGTGACTGCGCAATTACCACCCCTTGGCCTTTCAATGAGTTTTTCCATGCCGTGACCTTTCTCTCATCCCCCTGAATTCTCTCCTTTCCTCCCCATAGATGGACTCCTGAACGTATTCAATTTGGTCCTGATCTGGTAACAACCCGCTTCCAGTAAGTTTTTCAAATTTTCTGCTTTCTTCTACTGCATTCACAGACCGCCCCTTGGCCCTCCCCTCACGACACTATCCTCCTCTCTTGCGTGAAGCCGCTGACTCATCGAGGTGCTTCTCTTCAACTGCAACCCTTGGATGCAGTATGCTCCCACTTTCCTTCAGTGCCCTCTGCATCCTGTCTTGATTGTTCGGACTGCACAGGTTAGTACCCACCACTCCATCACATTACAGCACCTTTCTAAGACTCTTTTGAGCCTAGGCACTATATTTTTCCTACCCCCACCCGTATGACGCTACACGACCTTGATCAACAATTTTGCTCGCTCCCAGCCCTATCTACCCCCCCCAAACCCTCTTTGGCTCATCCTCTTGCCCTGTGGCCTCTACCCTGTCACCTTAAATCCTTTTCTTGGTCCTATATTGAATGTTACTATTTACTCTCCCCATACAGCACTGATCTCTAAAAAGCTGTAACCTGGCACTGATGATGGCCTAATATTGTACAAAGGCCTAAACGCCGTTGACTTTCACAGCGTAACTTACAGCGCCTCCCTTGTGATTGCCCACAAAGATTAATCTGTACTCACTGTATCCATTGTATGGGCATCATTAAGAATACACACTGTATATATGATTTGTTTTGTCTGCACCATTTTTCCCGCTGTTTATACTCCTTCAGGTGTCACCAGCACCGTTCACCCTCTCACAAATACTTGTGCACAGTATAACACAGGTTACATGACCTTCAATGTCACACAGTGCATTTATGATTGTTCATTTTTGACCATATGACTAAATATATGGAAAAAGTTTTTTCCTCAACCATATGTCTCCTGGTTTCTTGTCTCCCTGCTTCCCTTCCCCTGCTCACAGCAATTGATTGTGCTCCCTTGTAAATTGCCTACTAAACAAAACCCTTTGAGACACTGTTGAACATTATATCCTACTTACCCTGGTCTCTTCCGGGTTTACGGGTAACCTCCTGTAGTTTGTTACAACTGCAGCAAGAACATTGCCAGAGAATGATGTGTGTCGGATGGCACACCATGGACACTGTCTTTGCCACACCACAGAACCAGGCAGCACACACTGACTCTAGCACAAAACTTCTCGATCTCAGGTAAACCCCAAGCAGCAAAGGGAGGCTTGAGAGAACCAGAGAGGCAGGACAGAGAAAGATCCAATGTCAAACATGCCTGAAGAAAGGAGCAGCCTGATCATTAGGGGTAGCTCATGATCGTCCACCCACAGAAGCCACACACCTCCTCTCACACATGAAACCCAGAGAAAGCAGTGACAGACTGTAGGGAGGAAGAAAGCACATGGAATGTGCAACATGTGGCATGACGCCACACCGACCCAGAGAAGAAGAGGGTCAGGCCAGAGGAAGACCCTTGAGGCAGAGGGCCAGCCATACATCTACCCACAGAGTGGGAGCTCCAATATGGTCCCTGAAGAGGTAACACAGGACATTTGGCCAAGCATCACACAGCACCAGAGAAGCATAGGAGAAGTGGAACAGCGATTGTCCTGATCATTACCAGGCAGAGCCCAACACCTGAGGCTGGTGGCCAGACTACAGAGACAGTCCACCGCTGAGAGGCACTGTTGGCCGGCTCCAAAGAAGGTGCACACCACTGCACCTGGAAGAAGCGACTTGAGCAATGAGCGGTTTCACCATCATAAGTAGAAAGAAGGTGCTGGCTGAAGTACCAACAACGAAGAGGAGAAGGAAGTGTGACCTGCTGGTTCACACTGGGAAACCTGATGATCTACCAAGCCCAGAAGGTGGGAAGATCAAGAGAGGCCAGGCCTGGAAGGCACCTTTGAGAGGACTCGAGCCATGGGCGTAAAGCATCTATCCACATGAAGAAGCCATTGAGGTAAAATAAGGATGGCCTGGTGACAGCACAGCAGGAGAACCTGGAGTAAGCCACAAGCATGTGTAAACAGAGTCTCTTCCCCAAGCCCAGTTGGAGAACCGGGAGTAAGCCACAAAGTATGGGCAAATTGAGTCTCTGCCCCCAAGCCCAGCGGGAAACCAGCGAGTAAGCCACAAGCATGCATGAACAAAGTCTATGTCCCACGCTTCCCAGCATAACCGTCCAGCCATTATAACCAGCGGCTCAGCAACACAGAGTATCCAGGCTGAAGAATACAGGTGCCTCCACAAAGAAAGAATGTAAGCACCTGGCCACCATCACTCCAAGTTGTCTTTGAGTAGAAAAGGAATGCCCACGAACACCAAGGCAAGTCATCGCCACCTGTCATACAGGTTCACCACAAACTGGAAACTCCATCATGCCAGTCCCTCTCTTGTGTGTCATCACTACCCTCTATACAGCATCACACACCCGAGTCGAGGCCAACACCACTATCATAACTACAGACATGAAGCACCAGGGACACTTGGAAAAGTCAGTCAACCAGAAACTACCTACTCACCCTTATTTCACACTGGTCCCAGTGGTGAAAGTGAATCTTGACCAAGACCCATTTACCCCTGCGCTTGCAGGAGCGATAAGGCAGTGGCTCCTCAGCGGTCTTGCAGCAGCCCAGATGTGGCACATACGCAGTCCCAGAGCAGACCACATGCAGTTCCATGGCAACCCATCCAAGGGGCCGCCACAAGCGTGAGAGATGGACTTGACACTGCCCCACCGTCAGATACCAGGAGGTGTTATGGCCTTGCAGCAGGGACCTCAACAGGTTGCACACATGTTCAACGGGCCAAGCAATATCACCAAAGCATGCTTCATGAAGGATGCTTCATGATGGACTCCGACAGTGCTCCTGACCCACCCTGTTTTTGAACTGTTGACACTAACCACAAATCATCTGGAGCATCAGCAGAGTGGGCCAACTCCACACAAGGGACCTGACTTTCTTTAACCAGCATGCAACTAGAAGGTCCCTGATATCTCTGAGCCAGCTTTCGTGCCCTGAACCACTCAGGTTAAATTATGAATGTGAGCAGAGATATCCTGTTGCAGGTCGTGTCATCTGCCCATATGTCCACTGCTGTCCTGCTAATTGACTCTAGAGACTGATGGGCCATGTGGTATCCAGTTTATGGTTGTTTTGTTTCCACAGGTTAGACTTGCTGGTTTTTTGGGGGGATTTTGGGAGGAATGTAGTGTCCTGATGGGGACGTAGTGAAGCAGTCTCTCCACTGAGGCTGCCCTAACACCCACCCCACACCCATCCATCACAGGGGTCACTGGTGAGGTGACCCTGTCAATAAAAGGGCCCAGGCGCATGGGCTTGGGGTCAGTTACAACCACCATAGCTGTGTCTACGTGTTGTCCTTTTGTCTAGGATGTGGGCCTAGGGTCCACCACTTTACAGTGGGTGCTACAGGCCTGCGATGGCCATTGGAGAGGCACTGTAGCATCGGTGGTGTGCACAGATCCTGGGGTGCACAGTAACAGGAAACCTCACGGCATCAGAGGTAGTTAGAAGGCCGTAGTGAGTGATGGGCTCAGGAACTGCACTAGGAAGCCGTCATTATGATTGCAGCGTAGCTCCGCCCTCCAGCAGTTTTTCTTAATGACACAACTACCATCCTACTTTTTATTTTTTCAAATCGCTCATTCAAATTTCAGAGAATTTATGTAGTTCATTGGTTGATAAATTAAATTAAAATATGGATCTGATCTCCCAAATAACATTTTGTAAACTCTTCCCTCTTTTATCCCTCCATTTTCCCATTCAATCTAACTAACAGACTTGCATGTTCACTTCTCAAATTAACAAATATTTCCCTATACTTATCCACCACTAATACTTTTTGGGTTCTGCAGTAGCGTTCTTCTCGTCGAAAAGCGCTTCGACGCCTCGTCAGGGGTAGTGAACACTAAATAAATACAATTACAATGCAATACAATACTATATCGGCAAACACCAGTTCACTCAGGAGTCCTTGGTATTTTCGGATACGTGTGAGCCAAACCGATTGAGTTTATTTACAAAGCTCAGAAATTGCCTTTGGAAGCTTTCTTTCAAGAGTTCATCTTTGATTGATGAACCCTCTTTCGAGAGAGCTTCTTCTCTCTGACGAAGATTTAGCAGCAAATGAACTGTGTAAACAACAGCAGATGCAGCATAAAGAAACTATTAGGAAACATTGAGAGTAAGGAAGACACAGATGTTGTCTACTCTGGCATTAGAAGATAATATAAAAATGTGTGTGTGAATAAGACTTTTAAGCGCCTAAAAGTCTATATTTGTTAGATTTGGTTAAGTCACAGTAACCATCATTGCAGTTCCAAGATAGGCATTTACAATAATACGAAGTGAGTTATTTTACAGAAATATGAACGAATATACGCGGTTTTAACATAAAGCATCCCTTTGTAGCTTGCTGTGCTTTACAATGCCTTGTAAAAAGTAGGCTTTAATCCCTTTGAATTGACTATAAGCAAAGGTCATTTTACATTATGCTGGCATTTCTCTCCACAACAATGCCTATTCCTTAGCGCGAGTATAAAAGGTATTCTGAAGCAGGGCACCGTAATTGGACAGCCAGCAGTGTGTTAGGCGAGGTTTCCGAGGAGGTCGCCCTGGCTCTGTCACATGTATCTCTCTGACCTCCCATCACAGGCTTTCCGACTCTTATCTGCGCACCAAACACATCCGCAAAAAATATACGGGATGAAGGCAAGCTGTGTGGAACACTTACAGTTATAGGAGAGCAAAAAGCCAAATTAGTTGATTTGGGAAAAAAAAAATGCCCCATGGTTAAGAATGGTCGTCTTCACTTAATTTATCAAAGAGGCAGGTTTTTTTTAAAAATAATTTCTCACATTTACAATGATCAAACCAATGGACCGTAGGCCATTAGCGTGTTGTGTCAGTGACTGAGTTCTTCTATTCAATTTCCCCAAATCTACCCTTTTGCTAGTTTTATTCAAACGTGTTGAACTAAATATAAATGTTCAGATAGCTAACTTCATGAAGCAAACCTAAAATATGTCATTTTTTAATTCAATAGCGCCCGTGCTTATCAAATCACTGTCTATGCTTCCACAGTGGTCCCCATTTGGATTTCCAAACCTACTCCTGAGTTAGCTGAAATAATACATCTTACCACATCATATCGCTAGCCAAACTTTGAACGATTGTATTGCTTAGTAGAATATCACATCGAAGCATAGAGGACGCTTGGTGCTGCTCGGTAAAACGTTGTATTAAAGCCAGAGGATAGTCTTGGACTTTATGGAGCTAGACCGATTGGGTGCATATCTTAATTACCGTAATTCCCGAGGCAAGGAATTCAAGGGCGAGAGGCGAGGACTGGACAGACTGCCTAGTTTTGATTTAAGTCTCACATTAGTAATACTTAACCCCTGTTTGCCTTTGCTCCTTAATTCTCTAGCTGGGTACTGCAGAGTAATCCAGTTGTCCAAACATGGCTGGGTTACACTCATACTTCTTTTCATCAAAACAGTTTATTGTAAAGCAAATTCTGTCCCTACCTGGGAGCTAATGAGGGATTATTGTGCTTCTGGTATATGATCTTTTCTGCCCAGACTCAATTAGTCTGACTGCAGCACGTAAACATATTTTGCTAAAATGCTATTATACCTACAAAGAAAGAGTTACAGTAATCTTGTGATTTAGAATCTCAGGACTAAGAAATGAAATAATATTGGGTTTCCCTTAGATAGCCACTTTTTTTTTTTTTTTTGGGGGGGTGGGTATTAAGCTAGAGAGAATTGTTTATCCATAACTTGGTCATTCAGAAAACGTTATAAGTCACCCATTATGTTCGGGTCATAATAACATTTTATGTAAACCTTTATGTCTTCAGTGTAAAATTGAAGCTTCATCCTGGAATGATTGAAAATCTGAAATGAAGGAGACAGATAAGTATTGAAGAGTGCCGCAGGACAGAGTAGAACTCTATAGAGCCCAACAACATGTGTCAACTTCCTGGGACACTATTAGACAAAGAGACTCCTTCACGTTTTTTGTGAGATAAAGGAACCAAACCAATTGATGGACTAGGGTCTACCCGAGTCACCGTAGTCAATCTACTCAGCAGTAAATAATGATACATGGGCCCATATTTAGCAAGGTTTTGAGTCACCCTTGCGCTACGTGGTGCAAGGAGGACGCAAAACCTAAGTGAGATTTATCAATCCATGTAAGGGCACTTTGTGTGGACCCTATATGGTTTGATAAATCTAGAGTATTGCAAGGCAGCTCAAATCGCTGCCTTACGTTACTCTACCCCAAGGGAGGTTTTCCATGGGTAGAGCATGGGTGTTGCCACGCATCTAAACATGGATTTTGGCACATTCTCCGATTTACCATTAGTGATAGACCTAGGAATATGTCAAAATGCTACGCCTCCCCAGGTGAGGTGTAACGAGGAGAAATATCTTTATTGTCATTTTTTCCTTTTTCAATGTGTGCTGCATTCTGGAATCAGAATGGTATGTATTAATGTTTTGTTACTGAATTCCGGTTGAAAAACATTCATAATTTACATACTGCACACATATAGTGGTATCCCATTTGCAAATTGGTGGGGGTCTCCTGGAAACCCCTTCCCCTTTGTGAGTGTAAAAAAAAGTTTGATTAAGAGAAGGCAGTGGTCCACGGGAGGACTGTGTATACTTAAACAAACAAAAAGAGAGAAAGAATCTTGTCTTTTGAAACAGGCTGCATTTAAAACAAAAGATTGCTTTATTACAAAGCAATCACAGACACGGTGGTCTACTGACCCAAGCAGGCCACCATCCCTGGGATACTTCAACTCCAATTCCTAGTGGGTCATAAATTGTGACCTAACTCAATAATATTCATGAGGTATGCGATTTGCGACTCAGTAGGAATCGCTAATCTTAAATTAAAACTTTTGTACATTAGGAATTGTGATTTCCAGATTGCGATTCGGAAAAAATCGCAATTTCAAAATAGCAATGACTAATTTTGATACGTATGGCCCTTTGTCCTTTATTGCCCAAAATGGTTCAGGCACATGAAGAGAGAAACCCCAGTTTTTCTAAGGAAGAATTGCAAATCATCTGTCTTCTCCAAACTGTCCTGAGTCATATTCGGGAGGCACTATAACCAGCTCTGTAATGAGGCTCACAAGAAAAATGCCATGGGTTGCACTGCAGGACATGTACACATCCAGAAAGCCAGGCAGCACTGCAAGCACTGGGAGAACCTGTGGTGCCTGAGCATGTCGACAGGCACAAGACGTGCTGGGGGTATCCTTCGAGCTGTATTTGCAGTACCAGGCTTACACAACTTCAAAGGATTGTCCTGGCTGCCTGGCCATCACTCTATACTCACTTGTAAACACATGAGCAGCAAAAAAGTCAGTAAGTCTAATTTCAATCAGAAAAACAAAGTGCATGAATGTTTTGAAAGTGTTGTCAAGTCATGTCTCAGGTTTTATATGTTTTGATTATTTTCATGTTGCCTGCACCATTTATTGTGATGTTACATATGTTGTTGAATGAATGCCTTTTGTGCTTTTCATTTTGTGCATATTATTTTTAAATATCGTTTTTTTAATATGAATATGTTGAATCACAGGAACTTTTTAACGAGGAAACATTTATTCAAAACATCTATTACCATCACTATTTTTATGTAGCTTTATTGTAAAAATGAATACCAAAATATTGTAGTTTCTACATAACTCTTATGACGTATTCTGTTAATATCATGTCAGATACAGATCTGATATAATGCAAAACACACTTCTCAAACATATTGACCTAGTTGCACACAAAATTGTACTTTAAAATGTGATGGACAGCGAGTGATCACCTATGATTGTTTGCCGTTACATACCCAGAAGCTATTCATGGATGTACTATGGATAGGTCATCTTACTTAGATAATTGACTCATATATGAGGGCAAGATTTAGAGTCTGGCAGATAAGGAACTTTATTGCAAATGTGAAAGAGTACCCTGTCTGCCGAACCGTTGCTGCTTCCACTCGATTATGGGTAGGGTGGACCATCAGTGTTCTGATGGCTATTGAAACTTACTCCAATGGTCCGATGGAGTAGAGACCGGTGGAGTAAGGTCTTCAGGCCACCCACACTATTTAGAACAGAAGGTCTGAAGTCCTTTTTTATTTTATCTGTCACCTGCAGGTAAAACCTGCCTGCCACAAACACAAAAGAATAATGACCTCCACAACTTGGGATAATAAACCCCCAGGGCACAGGTGGGCATTAGTTTTTAGTTTTTCAGAAACAGATTTCTGCTTTGGGAGTTTGTGAAAGACTAAAATTGGTGCAAGGCCAAACTAAAAGACAGCAACCATGCACCAAACACTCAGAGCCACACACAGACGTAACCCCTGGGCCAACGCTGATCTTTATGTATGCAGTAGCGGCTGGTATTAGGAAAGAGTGGCGGGGGGCTGACCATGTCATGAGTGATGTAATATGTGAGGTCATAAGCAGTACATTGCGGGGGCGTGAGTTATAGTTAGCTCAGCTAACTATATCTGCTGAATTTCTCTGGTTTTGTATGAGTGAAATGTCACCCTAACTATAATGTCTCTGCAACCTTTGTTTTTTTCAGTGAATTTCTAAGGTTTTTTAAATGTTCCATTTCCTAACTATAACGCCTCTGTAACCTTTGGTTTTTTCAGTGAATTTCTAAGGTTTTTTAAATACTAAATCCTAACTATAATGTCTCTGTAACCTTAGTTTTTTCCAGTGAATTTCTAAGGCTTTTTAAATGCTAATTCCTGACTATAACATCCCTGTAACCTTTGTTTTTTTTCAGTGAATTTCTAAGGTTATTTTTCAATTCTTTTTCTTAAATATAACGGCCATTTTTTTAAAGTGAGCTTCTAAGATTTTTTTGTATTTTCTTTCTATAATTGGACATTGTACATCAGAAATATATTATATACGACTCATTTTTTTTTGGGGTATGTGTTTATCAGATGGTACATTAATAATTGTTTTTAATCTTAAGAATCTTTTGAGTCGGCACAACATGGTTGCATTTACTGTGGAAAAACTGTGATCAGCAAATGTATTTCACATACAAAAAAACACTTAAAGACATTTTTGAATAAAGTTTAAGTCTAAATATTTAGTAAGATATTGTTTTAACTTTTTTTCGTGATCAATTTATGGAGAAACCACCTTTACAAAAAAATGTTATATTTGCGACTGCCGATGTCGTCGCAGTGACATCGGTAGTCGCGAAGAGCGTGTGTTTTGTACACTTAGGGTCTGATTACGATGTCGTGCAGAAACATTCTGCCCAACACCGTCTCGGATTCGGGAACGACCGACTTCATGGTCGGCGGTTCCGCCCGCCCACCTACAATGTGACCAAACACTGTTTGGTCGGAGTCCCATTGATTCCTATGGGAGCCCGTGTTACCCCCGACAACCGTCCGTAACACAGGCTCCAATGGGGAAATGGGGGTGTGTGTAAAACCCTGCACCCTATCACGGGCACACCATGGTGCCTGCCACACAGTGCAGGGTTTTACAGGAGGGTCCCTTAGGTACCCCTGCGGCCCCCAACCGGAGGCCACAGGATGAAGTGGGTGCCTGCCAGGGGCCCCCAAATTCAATTTCCAACAGCCTTTCCGTGTCTGACAGGCCGGCTCGGAAAGGCTGTTGGAAATCAACATCGTAATAGCGCAGTCTGAAAGGCTGTCCATAGAGCTTTACGATGCAGTTCTGACCATCATGGATGCTCTGAGAGCCGGTCAGAACCGATTCGGAAAGACCGTGCGGTTTACAATCCGACCGTGAACATCGTAATTGGTCGGGCGGATTGTAAACCGACCGAGTCGGTCAGAAGCTCTCCGACACGGTCGAGGAGATTTCGACTGTCGGAAGGAGGCTTTCCATCCGACATTGTAATCGGCCCCAAAGTGTACAGCATATATAGACACATTCTACTGTACATTTAGAAGTAGAGCTTTATTAGTCTACTTTTAAAAGTCATATTTTTGTAGCGAGTTTCCAGAAAAATCGTCTTCAAAGACTACTTTCCGTTTTTGCAGTGATGACGGAGATCACGATAACATCGGTGATCACGATCCCGTGGACACGTCACGAAAATGGAAAACAAAAGCAGACATTCAATGGCCACCAACACATCCAAAAATAATATATAAAAAAATTAAGTCTGAACATTGGCCTACACATATTACTATTTCAAAGCATGTTTAAACTTATATTTTTCTACTAAGTTTCTTTTAAAACCATCTTTCCGACCTATTTTCCATTTGCATAGTTACTCGGGACGTCGCGATGACGTCGTTAACTGTGACAATCGCTCCTTTTCCATTGCACACATATTACAGCATTTTTTACACTTGGGGTTTCTTACTGTACACTTCAAACTCATTTTTATCTGAGTGTATCTCTAGAACAACCATCTCTGAAACCTATTTTCCATTTTTGCAGTGAGGCAAGATCGAGATGACGTTGGTCATCGTGATCACCGCGGTTACATCGCAAAAGCAGGAATTCAATAGCCACAACCACATGAAAAAATTATAACTATATAATTAATTCTAATCATCACAGGAGATAACTCACTATATAAATAACTCTATAAAAGCATTTATCAAAACCTCAATATCTCTATAACAATGCATATTAATAATTCACTGATATATTTTTTTATATTTCCACCAATTTTTGTGACGCTGGTGACAGTCGCAATGTCCTCGCGATGGAACACGGGGGGCTGCGTTGGCGGTCACGGCGTCTACGGGAATATCCAGCGCGATTTAAAGAATCAATTTTGGACACATAACTTGTGTCACTAACACCCCCATTTCTCAACCATCGGGTCAGAGGATCTCCAACCTGACCCCTTATGTGGGCTGTCACACAAATTTTCAGCCCCGGGAACCATTCGTGATAGATAAAATGGCAGCTGCAACTTTCTATTCAGGTTGCTTCCAGCCAATCAGAGCATTCCCATTGGCGTGTGCATTCGTGATTCATCACGAAACCACCGCGATTCATCGTGAAACCACCACGATTGGATCGCAAAACCACAGCAATTCATCGCAATATTACCGCAAAATATCCGCGGCCAGAGATATCAATCTAATTTTAAACTTACATTTCTCAACAACTACTAAACAGATTTACACCGGATAAGCAAAAGACACTTCCTTGAACCGACATCCACCTCCTTGCTAAATTTGGTGTAAGTGCATTCAGCGGTTCGGGCTGTAGGTGTGGCTAAAGGTTCCTATGGGAATTAACATTACAAATGCAAACTTATTTCACGCCCCAAAATCTTGGCCCCCACTGACGGATCACCCCAAACTTTTCATAACAATAGAACCCACTGTGATACTTTTTGGGGGAAATTTCATGCAGATTGGTCAAACGACTCCAATGTTATAGCCAAGTCAAAAAATGCTTTTCCCATGGAAACTAGGTACTAACTATAACTACTTACTGGCGACTGCCAGTAGGTAATATATATACATATATATATATATATATTTTCACTAAAAAAACAAAGGTTAAAGTAACGTTATAGTTAGTAAGCCTGGGCGTAAAACTCCGCTCCACTCGCGGAGTATGCAGATTTTTGGCAACTCCGCATTCTGCGTAGACCCCGAAGTTACCAAAAACTCCCAACGGAGTGGAGTTTGTTTTGTGTTCGTGCGCTCAAAATGCATTTTCGCGCGCGCGGGAGCGACTTACTGGGATGCCTGCAATCGCCCATGAGATTTTCCATCCGTTCGCGAGTGCCACGAGATTTGGTAGCCGGCCGCACTGTCCCGCGAGAGTGTGCGATCGCGAACACGTCATTCGAGTGCGCCATCGGACTTTCTGCTAAAGTTTTGTGAAGACCGCGATCCCGAACAGGCAGAATTTGCAATCTGGAGAAGAATCTCTCTCAAGCAGCATCAAACCCTTCTCGAAATGATGATTTGGATAAAAAAAACTCCTCAGATTCACATTTGGCTGTACTTTTTGTGCAAGGAGTCCTTTTTCTTTTTTTACTTTTTTTTTAAGAGGAAGGAAGTGCCCCAGTGTCTCCAACTTCCTATTCCTGTCCAGCAGGCTCCTCCCAGTGCTTTGTCCATCTCCTTTTCACTTTTTGTTTGGATTTAGAGCTGGAAGGATCCCTCTTTGTGTCTGCTGCATCATATATCATTGGATATGAGGACTTTTGGATTTGAGATTTCACAAGTAAGTTGGAAAATTGGTGTTGTTTGTTTGATTGGGGCATTGCACCAATTTTCTTTTGTACTTTTCATAGCTTTTTTTAAATGTTTTGTGGTGGGTGGCCTGTAGTTTCAGTAGGGGCCTAGTTGTTTCTTTGTATGTAATTTTTCTTCTAGTTTTCTTTAATAAAGGAAACATGTTGCAAAGTTCACTACATTTCCCCAACTTTTGAAATCAATTTGCAATATTTATTTAATTCACTAGCCCAGTAGTCTGCCAATAGGCCTTTCAGCCAGTAGGCCCAGAGCTACTCATGGGTGCATGAAACAACTGTTTCTGTGGTGTCTGTTGAATTTAAACATCATTTAGGGCATGGATGGCATTGGATTGAAATGCAAAATGTGTTTTTTGGGGTTTTTTCACTTTTTTCATGTGTGTTAAATAAATGCCTTTGTTGGATGTGTGTGGTTGTTGCGTAACTTGCAAACCTTTTTTAGCCCTGTGGATTTAACATGCCTCTGTTGTCTGGCCAGTTTGTGAGTGTGTTTGTTTGTAATACTGGGCCAGCATTTACCTTGGCTGAGCCTCTCCGTGTGGCCAGAGGCCATTTTGTAAAGTCTGTGTCCATAATAGGCCTGCTTGAGTTCATTGTTTTCCAGGCCTCCTGCTTGTTGTTGCTGTGAGTGACCATGTGGCTGGTGGCCATTTTGTGGTGGTGGTGATAGTGCTTCTGCCATAGACCTGCACGTCTTCTTTCCTTTGTTCCTCTTGGCTTATTGCTTCTTGTTGTGGCCTGCCTGGCCATGTGGCTGGCGGCCATTTTGTGAAGGCAACCAGTGTGCTTTTGCCACAGGACTGCATTGTCTGTCTTCACTTTCTTGTTGTTGTGCCTGCCTGGCCATGTGGCTGGCGGCCATTTTGTTAAGGCAGCCAGTGTGCTTTTGCCATAGGCCTGCATTGTCTGTCTTCCCTTTCTTGTTGTTGTGGCCTGGCCATGTGGCTGGTGGCCATTTTGTGAAGGGGCAGCCAGTGTGCTTCTGCATTAAGCCTGCAAGCCTTCTTTGTGGTGGCCATGCCTTCTTGCTGGTTGTTGTTTTGCGAAATTTGCATGCAATTTCTTCTCCATTTATTTATCCAGCAAAAAATGTAGCACAGTTCACTACATTTTCTAATAAATTTGCAATATTATTGATTTGAATTGATTTGATTCACTATGTGGCCTAGTCTGCCAATGGGTTTTCCAAACAATAGGCCCAGGCCAGAGCTACTCATGGGTGCATAAAACAACTGTTTCTGTGGCGTCTGTTGAATTTAAACATCATTTAGGGCATGGATGGCATTGGATTGAAATGCAAAATGTGTTTTTTTGGGGGTTTTCACTTTTTCAATGCCTTTGCAAACCTTTTTTAGCCCTGTGGATTTTCGTTTTTGGCATTGTTGTATTAAAGCTGTGTTGTTTAGCATGCCTCCTTTGTCTGCCCAGTGTGTGAGTGTGTTTGTTTGTAATAGTGGGCCAGCATTTGTCTTGGCTGAGCCTCTCCGTGTGGCCAGAGGCCATTTTGTAAAGTCTGTGTCCATAATAGGCCTGCTTGAGTTCAATGTTTTCCAGGCCTCCTGCTTGTTGTTGTTGTGAGCGACCATGTGGCTGGTGGCCATTTTGTGGTGGTGGTGGTAGTGCTTTTGCCATAGACCTGCATGTCTTCTTTCCTTTGTTCCGCTTGGCTTATTGCTTCTTGTTGTGGCCTGCCTGGCCATGTGGCAGGCGGCCATTTTGTGATGGCAGCCAGTGTGCACTGCTTTTGCCATAGGCCTGTGTTAGAAATGGGATTTCTGGTTGGCTAGGGCAGAAACCACCCCTCTAGTCAGGGCAAGGGAGTTACACACCGAAGATAACCCCTGCTCACCCCCTTGGTAGCTTGGCACGAGCAGTCAGGCCTATCCCAGAGGCAATGTGTAAAGCGTTTGCGCAACACACACCCACAGCAGTGACACACTAGGCACACCACAAAAGAAACTCCACACGAGGTTATATAAAAATAGCCTTTGTATTATCCATAAAACACATCAGAGCATAATCACATATGTACCTTGTGCCACCTGGCACTAGGTATTACTTTACAGGGGATTATATACATTACAGGGCCAATCGGGCCACTGTTACCACCATTAGAAAACACCATTAGTGAAAATCACAACCAGTGACTACTGGTAACATTGCAGGTAGCATAAACACATTATGCCTAGATCACCTCAGGCATACATCCTAAATTATCAGGGCACCGCAGTACACTCATGAGGTGCACACATCACCTTAGGGCCTTACGCCCCACCAAAACATACGGTGACCTCCAGGCCAACTGGCCTTCCTCGGGGGCCCGTCTTGGGCTGCCCCGTAATACCCTCTGTCCAAAAGTCAGGGCAGCCTGGCTGCAGATGCAGCCTCCAATTCTGGGCACAATCCTCACAGGGGGGAGGGGGTGCAACTCACCCTTGTCCTCCCTAATCATGTGCCCCACATTGCAGCTGCCCGCGACCTGTCGGTGCAGCTGTATGACCAAAATCGGCACCAACAGTGTGCCCTCCCAGCCCCACTCACCAGGGCTTCTCTTGTGGCTACGGGGCAAAGGCAGCTGCCCGCGATCAAGCGGTGCAGCTGCGATCAGGCCAAAAACATGCAGAGCAGTTTCATCCAGGGGCCTCGCACTGGGGGTTGCCCGTAATCCCACGGTGCAACCGCCCTGCAGCCGGAGGAAATGAACACGGGCAGTTGGGCACGGAGCGAAGCCTCCATCGGCCCCGCCCACAACCAGGCAACCTCTGCCTGTCTTCCGGCCTCTGGAGCGAAGTCTCCGTCGGATTGGCTCCTGTCTTCAGGAAGGCGGCCGCACCCACAGTCAGGCTCCGCCTGACTTACGCCTGCTTCCTCTTTGTGAATGAAAATGCGGGGTGGGCTCCCGTAATTCGGCCAGGGATTCCTCAGGATTTTGGGGCCTCCACGCAGCTTGGGGCCCCGGCTGCTAAGCACTGGAAGCGCGACAAGGGAGCACGACCGGGAGCAGGAGAGCGCTTCCTGCGACTCAGCTCCGAGGCTCCTCAGCGGCATAGGGCAGGATCTCCCAAACCCTGGGGGGAACAGATCCAGCGCTCACCACGCGCTACTCCTCCGGTTGCAAAGGGAGGGAGAGGCTGCACTGCTTCACACCGCTACCTCTCTGTTTGCAGAGGAGAGAGGCTGCACTTCTCCACACTGCTACTGGCGACCCCAGCAGCATCCAACCGGTCTACAGCATAAAAGACCTGGCAGTACTCTTCCCAGGGCAAGGGTGCTTAGCCCTCTCCCTGCAGCTCAATCAGCCCAGGCAGGCAAGCACACTGGGGCTCTTCAGCAGGGCAGCAGCTTCACTCCCACAAGTAGGGAGCCCCAGATGGCGGTTCCTCCTGGCATCCATCAGCCTACCGGCTGCAAGTAAGCAGCACACAGCTCATTTCATGGGGTCACAGCCCCAATACTTATACTAGTCAGTGTCTTTGTTCTCCCCCTGGCACAGGGCTCAGTGCCCGGTCCAAACCAGTTCTGGGGGGCACCTAGGAACATCCTTTCAGTGCACAAACACCCTCATTGTTAGTGTAGGCTCTGGACCCAGATACACCACAGGGGGGCGGAGCCAGCATTGTACAAGGCAGGCACAGACCTATTCAGGGTCAGGGGCTACTCCTCCCACTACTCCAAATGCAGATCTGGCCCATTCAGCCTAGCTCTGACTCACCCAGCCTCTCTGGCGCCACTGCACCTCACCAGTCTCTGTCACTCCAGAGCCAGACATGCAATACACATCAGGCAGGCACAAAGACACATAGCACACAGAAATGCCCACTTCTAAAAGTGGCATTTCTAAAATAGTGATAATAAATCTACGAACACCATTACGCAGCATTTGTTACCACTATTCCAAACATACCAAACTTGGTCACGCTACTCCTCTAAGATCAGGAATTACCACTGAAACACATATCAGGGAATCCCCAATGCACACCTATGAGAGGGCAGCCTCACAGTGTGAGAAACCAAAATGGCTGTTTGTCACTACCAGGACATGCCACACAGTTAAGGCACATGTCCTACCTTTTACATACAGCGCACCCTGCCAATAGAGCTAGCTAGGGCCTACCTTAGGGGTGACTGATATGTAGTAAAAGGGGAGTCAAAGACGTGGCAACCACTTTATGTGCCACGTCAAAGCGGCAGTAAACTGCGCGCACAGGCCCTGCGATGGCAGAGGCCTGAGACAGGTTTGAAAGGATACTTTGGTGGGTGGCACAAGCAGCGCTGCAAGTCCACCAGTAGCATTTAATTTACTGGCCCCGGGTATATGAGATACCACTTTACTGGGGACTGATAGGTAAATTAAATACGCCAAACAGGTGTAGATTGATCTTACCATGTTTTCCCATAGAGAGCACATGCACTTTACACTGGACAGCAGTGATAAAGTGCCCCGAGTCCTAAAACCACCAACACCAGGTCAGAAAAAATCCCAGGAGGAAGGTAAAAAGTTCAGGGATGACCCTGCAAAATGGGCCAAGTCCAACAGCCTGCATTGTCTGTCTTCCCTTTCTTGTTGTTGTGGCCTGGCTATGTGGCTGGCAGCCATTTTGTGAAGGCAGCCAGTGTGCTTCTGCATTAGGTCTGCATGTCTTTCTCTTTCCTTTCTTCCTCTTGGCTTATTGCCTCTATCCATTGTCAGCTGCAGCTCCCTGAATGCTGAATCCTACGTGATGCACAATGCCAAACAGGGTTCGTTACATTTGTATTTTTGTTGTTGTTGTTCTTCTTTCCTATCCTTCCTCGGTGTACTGTACACTAGTACACCAACCATGAAAGCCCTTGTTTTTGTCAGTCTCACAAATGTCTACACTGTATTATTATGTTTTTTTAATAACTGAGGTAATACATTTAATAATAATATTAATAAGTATGACCACACACAAAGTTATATATTATATTTGTTTGTTTGTACTAGTAGTAATTGAACCACAACAATGAATACCACGTTTCACTGATGTTCTTCTTGCTCCTTTGCTTTTAGGTGCGCAAAAGAGGAGGAGGCGTCATCACCCATTGCACTGCCAGACAGAAGTCCTGCTGTGCACAACGTCACGTGACGTGTAACCACAGACATCTCTTCAACTTGTGCCACTGCGTGCTGCTGACATCTGAAGAAGTTGGCCCCAAAGAGACGTACCAGGTCCTCCAGTACCAAGAAAGTTGCCAGTGAGAAGAAGGCACTGCCACTTACCAAGACTGGTGTGTCGCCCAAGATCTTTTTTGGGAAACCAAAAATTGCGCCTACAGCAGCGGTGTCCGGGGAGCAAGCTGGGAGCAGCACCCCCGCATCAGTGGACCCACCCCACCAACCTAGGCCCAAGCCTCTGTCTGTCGCAGAGGCAGCCAGTCTAATCACGACAACGCTGATGAGCAGTGATGTTGAAATTGACTTATCGTTATCGCAAAGTAGTACCCAATCAATGCAGGGAACTGAGATAAGTTGGCAACAACAGCCGCAACTGCCCCCAATAGTAGTTGTTCCTCCCGAAGTAGGGGCAGTTCAGGAGATAGAGCTTCCTGCAGAGGAAGAAGAGCAAGCCACTCTTTCAGAAGATCCATTGTCTTCCAGATTCCCAGCAAGGAAAAGGAGGGTTAGTCCATCAACTTCTTCTGCATGCCCCCCTTTTGATGATCTAGATGCCTTTGGATCCCACCACCTCAGTCTGAGAGTGAGACACGCCACGAGACAAGGCTAGGGAAAAGGAAGCCTTAGAGTTATGGAGGTAGATGTAGAAGAGGAGGATGATGACGAGCCAGTCATCATCATGGACATTAGTCCCGCCCCAGTGGAGACCGACATTACCCCATCCCAAATTGCTGTGAGGGATGTGACACGGATACCACCAACACAGATCATACCACCAACACCACCTCCAGCTTCCATATTTCGCCGGCAGCCACGTACATCCACCACAAGTACCACCTCAGTAGAAGTAGGTACTGCAGAGAGTCAAACTTCACGCCCACCTACCAGTTCATACGGCATTGCAAGTGGCACCAGCAGCAGCACCAGAAAGTTGACTGTGGTGTTCAATGGAAGGATGACAGCATCGCATAAACAGGTAAGATCAAGTTTATTAATGAACACCTCATCCAACGGCCTGGAAAGTCCAACTGCTGCTCTCCCCAGCTCCCCGTAACCAACCTTCGCTTACAACGTTCTAAGTTCCATGGCTGATCTCATCATGCTAGAGATTCCACGCCACACTTCTCCCTCCCATACAACAAGAATACAGAAAAATATTGAAAAGCACCCAAAAACCACCCCTGAAAATAAACTAAACAAAAAACAGCAACCTAAAAGGAGGGGTAAGATGCATTACAGGTTAAACAAAGATAAAGGACTTCAGTACAAAGTATTACACAACAAAACCTTTGAGATACGCAGGTTTCCTGATTTCCCTTACACTCCTCCTGTGAGTAGTTGGGGAATTCGTGCGAACATCCTGCAAACTAGCATTTCCCATCCTATACCTATCCTGTTGGGCAACAGATGATGTAAGAGGTAAGATAACATGAGGCTGCCTAAAAACAACAATCCTGCTCTTGTTCCAAATATGTCCATCATGTGTCTTCACAGCATTCTTGAAACATTTGATTATGCTCCCCGTAACCAACCTTCGCTTACAACATTCTAAGTTCCGTGGCTGATCTCATCATGCTAGAGATTCCACGCCACATTGACTTCCCCAGTTTGGGACTTCTTTTCGGTTAGCACGAAGGAGATGAACATTGCTATATGCTCCATTTGTGGACAAGGTGTTAGTCGGGGTAAGCTTGGTACAAACTATGGTACCAGAGGCCAAACAACCCATCTGAAAAAACACCACTTGATCCAGTGGGAGGCGCACTTTAGCGGCAAACAAACTGCACCCATTGCTGTTGGTGGGGATGAAGAAGTAGAAGATACAATCGCGGTGGAAAGTGAACAAGAGGGAGACATTTTCTCTGGAACACAAAGTAGCCCTGCCCCCAGCAGTGCAGTGGTACCACCCACATCCTCATCAGCAACATCGCAGTGGCACAAGAGTAAGAGTCAGGCTGAGACAGCAAGGGGTCCCAGGCAAGAGATTACTGCAATGAAAAAACACACATCTGGCGTCAAGAAGTCACCTGCATCAGTGGCACCAGAAAAGAAAAAAATCCAGCCTACCATTCTCAGCATGTTTACGTCAGAGGGGCAGTACGAACACAACCACCCAATGGCACGTTTGTACAATGCGAAGCTGGCTAAAATGTTAGCGCTGGACCTCCTCCCTTTTCTTTTGTGGAAGGGGTGGGTTTTCTTGAATTTGTGACAGCCATCTGCCCAAAATGGAAGGTTCCCAGCTGGTCCTATTTCGCCAGAGTTGCTGTTCCAGCACTACAATACGACGTGCTGGAATTGCTTGGACAAGCTTTGCAGCAGAGTGCTGTTCACACTATCCACCTGACAACAGACATGTGGACCAGTTGCCAAGCCACTGATTACATGTGCATCACTGCACACTGGATCTCTTTTGTGGGGGTTAGAGAAAAGATATCTGCAGCAGGTGTTGTTGACACTGCTGAGATTTTTAATGCCACTCGGAAACATGCAACTGTAGCCTTGTTCGCCATGGAGAAATCTCATACTGCTGCAAACATTTTGGAAGACTTTGACAGCAAGGTCTTCGAATGGCTGCGCCCAAGAGGGCTTAACATTGGCTCTGTTGCCACAGTCCTTGGCAGTAATATAGTTAAGGCCATGTCCGATGGTGGCTATTTCAGGGGTCTGTGTTTGGCGCAGTGCATTAACATCATTGTTCAAGACTTTCTGAAAAAAGAAGACCGAGTGAGCAAATTACTGACCACCTGCAGAAGAATCTGCACACATTTCAGCCTTTCTTTTAAAGCCCAGAAGCAGCTGAGGATCATTCAACGTGAGCATAGAATGCCATTTAAAGTAGGGGTGGGCGGAATTTGCGTAGTCGCGTTACGCAAAGTTCCACAAAACGGTAAAAAATCTCCGCAAGCACGCAAAAGTTCTGCGAACACACGGAATTGCTTGTTCTGCCCGTTCGCGATGCTTTTTTCCTGTTCGCGAACGCTGTTTGCGTGCTTGGGGGGAAATATCTCATGAACATGCACTTTGAAAGCGCTAACAAGCAAAAAATTCCGCGAAGCCGCGGATCGCGGAATTTTTGGTAATTCTGCGTTCTCCGCGGAACGCGAAATTACCCAAATTCCGCAAATTCCGCGAGCGGAACGGAATTTACCGCCCAGGACTAATTTAAAGCATTCATCCAGGAGGTGCCAACACGTTGGAACTCAACTTATTACATGCTTGAACGTCTGTTTGAGCAGTACAGACCAATCAATGAATATGTCATGCAAAGAGGGGATGCTACTGTGAAAGGCATGATCATTGAGATGGACCAATGAGCCTAGTTAAATGCCTGACAAAGATGCTACTTCCTTTCGAGCACTTCACACGTGAGGTCAGCAAGGAGGACTGCACTATGGGCCAAGCTATCCCATTGTTGCACATGCTACAGGAACAGCTGAAGGGGGTGTATGCAATGTACGCAGGTGTGGAGGAAAAAAAAGAAGCATATGAGTTGGTGGAGAGCTTAACCCTTCGCTTATCTGAAAATACAAGGGTGCAAAGAGGCATTGTGTCATCCAACCATTACATTTCTGCCACAATTCTGGATCCACGGTACAAACCAGTACTGAACACATTGTTTCCTTTTTTAGAAGGGGGTGCTGCCAAGTACAAAACTTGGATAGCTGCGGAAGCCAGTCGCTTAGAAAAAGAACGGCTGGGAATTAGAGACCCGCTACTCCAGGCCACAACAAGTACTGCAGGGCATCCGGCATCAAGTTCAACTTCAGAGCCTGAGGACAGTGCGGTTGGCTCACAGCAGTCAAAACCACCAGCAACACCAAGAACAACATCAACAACAACAAGAACAGAAGCATCAGCCCCACCAAAATCAGCACAGGAATGGTTTCTACAGCAAGGGCTTGTTAGGTCCAGTGCTGAGGCAAAGGCAAAAGAGGCCGAGCAAAGCGGAGCACCCCTGAGCATTGAGCGGATGGTCCAGGCCTATCTGGATGACCCAACAGAGGTCTTCATTGATCAAAGCCCATTGCTGTATTGGTATGGGAAAAGGCACCAATGGCCAGTGCTCAGCAGGCCGGCGATAAACTATCTGGCTTGCCCTATCGCAAGTGTCTCTTCTGAGCGTGTTTTTAGTGCTGCTGGTGCCATTCTGACAGTGAGAAGGACCAGTCTCTCGCCCCAAAACGTGGAGAGGTTAACCATGATCAAAATCCACACTTTATACCACCGGATTACACCATACCTGAAGTAGCACAGCAGGAAGATGATGACAGCAACTTAGGTCATGGAAGTAGTGTGTTCGATGACCTACTTCTGGGTGAACCACCAGAGTTTGAGGATGAGCTCTACTTCCCTGACAACAACTAGGCTTTCGACTTGTTACTTTCTTTCCTGCTTATTTACTTTTATTATTTGTGTGTGTCTCTGTCTTTCTGGTTCAAATCACAAAAATCCATCACCACCATCTTACTCTTTTATTGCCGGATTGGAGTTGCAACTGTGGGCAGTCAGTGAAGAAGTAAGTCCACTCCTCCGAGTCCTACTCCAGTCCACTCTAAGTCCTGACTCGCCCTAAATCCATTTCCCTCAAGCCAGACATTGGATGGAGAATAGTACAAGAAATGTGTGCCTGCCTCGTCGAGTCCCTCCAAAGAACCTGACTATAGATATCCTCCTTTCCGAGCCGAGAGGGACTGCCCTGTGAGAACAGGTAAATGATGGCATGCATTGGACGCTGACTCTGAGTGATATTTTATTTGTGTTGTTGTTGTGCATGATGTCTACTAGTATTTAATCTACACACAAAAAAGTGACTCAAGTCAATGTTTCCCTTCTTGTTGTTTAATAACAACATTGTACTACTGCAGGCCGATCTATTCCATTTTTGATTCTGGACACACTCGGTACACTACAGAGTTGGACACCATGATCACAATACCATACTCGCAGTCAGTCAGTAGGATCGGAGATGATTGATGGAAAAACTCGGGGCGTTTCATGAAGTAGCCTAAAAGGTAAACAAGTCAACAACAACCACACCAGACCTACATGTCTGTGTAGTGGTGGAGGCGAGCGTAGTGGTATGACTGACAGCGGTGCATTGATTTAGTTACTTAATTTGGAAAATGCTATGTTGCTGTGTGCTCAGTGCTGTCTGGCTCAAAATCTAAGCTAAGTGGAGGTTGGGTGGGCGCCGCAGGCCTGCTCTGTCCTGTTGTTATTAAAGGTTAATGCTGGAAACAGAGTAGCCATGATTTAGCCATGCCGCCTCTGAAAGTCTTCTTGTTGCACTCCTCCTTCATTTATGCATTTTTACTTTACTTTTCTCCTTGATTTTTCAATATCCCTTTTGTTTTTCCATCTACACTTACAGGCTGGCCTTTACCCTGTGCTATACTGGGAAAAACAACTCACACTTACCTTACCAATCAGCATCCGGCAGGCAGTGGCACCCAAGATTGATGGACGGAGTGTCCATGGAAGGAAGGACCAAGAGGAATGCCGAGATGCAACTCCCAATTTGACCATAACATAGTTATAGTATCATCTTTTCATTTGATTCATTTTTTCTCTTCAATCATTACGACTGTGCGTGTTGTTGTTTATTATGTTTGCTTATATATTTGACCCCTACAGCTATTTTTTTATTTTCTTTGCTAGCTTTAAAAGGAAGCCAGGTACTACAGAACATAAAATGTATGTAATTTGGGTCTTTCTGGGGGCAGACAGGTAAGGCAATTTCATAATAATAATAATTATACTGCTGCCCTGTACTATTAGTCTTGTACTATTCATCATCATCAAGTCATCATCATGCATGCATTTCCTTTTTCTCCCTTAACAGATTTATGATGGTCGTCTACCAAGATTGTGTGTTGTCCATGTGTAGTGTTTGTCTTTGTCAAATCTTTCCCTCAAATACCCCTTCTCAACCATTCATCAAACCCTAACCCTCTTCCCCGGGCTGTGTGATTTATATTGATGTGTGACTAAATTAAATGTACACCAATAAATGATCACACACTTGCTGGGGCGGATGTGGTGAAAGCAACACTAACTCAAGACAGGGCAAGGATCTTCTTCTGCTCTAAGTGTGTATATATATATATATATATATATATTTATTTATTTATGTCTATATCGACCACACTGGCAACATATAGATCATATTGCCCACCCATTCTCAGTATTCACTATTCAATTTTTTTCCAGATGAACATAATTAACCCATCATAATTATTAATTGCCGGCATCGATTTATTATCATCCTTCCAGCACTAAATGTTACGCTTGTCCACTTCATAGGTCGAGTCAACTTCAGTTTGTAACTTGTACTAGGCTATCCCTGCCACCATTATGTTTTATTTTACTTTAGCATTGCTTATCATTCATCATCATGGTTTCTTGTTTGGCAGTCTTCTTCTTGTGTACTGTACTTCTACTACTCGTTCCCTAGTCTCCCTCAGGTGGCTGACTGTCTCATTTTCTTTTTTTTCAAATGCAACTGTCTACTACTGCTACCACCACCCACCATGGCACCTTAGGAAACCAAACCATCACCATGCAGCCATCGCTTCGCTTAAACATCAATCACAGGTAAGAGAAAAAGTGTAAGTGTAAGTGTAATGTATACACTATGAAAGTTAATTAATTCACACACCCACATCCTTCCGAGTTCCTACTACAAAGGGGTTTTAGTTGCAGAATGCATAGACTAGCAGGAGAGACTGACAGTAGTAGGACAAATGAGGGTACTGCATCTATCTTTTGGTGTGTTACACTATTGGCAGATTTCAAAAACTGGCTGCGGCCCTGCAGCAAAAGGAGGAAATAAACAAGGCGACGTAAAAGAGTAACCACCCCAGAAAAGATTTACATCATTTGTATTGTAAAACTATAAATAATTTAATACCCTAACAAATATAAACTAGAAGAAGAAACCCACAACACCTGACCCACCCCTCTCCCTAACCCAACCAATGTCCAGTAAATTAAATAAATGTCCATGATTGTCCACATCAAGAAGTTCAAGAACACACCAAGATTCCCCAACTCCCAACATCCCATCCACCAAAAAAAAGATTAAAAAAGGGGCAAGGGTCGAAGACTGAGGTCCAGCGGCGGGCGTGCCGGCTAGTGCGCTCCAGGACCTCCTCCAGCCTGGCCTCTAGGCCCGCCATCCGGAGGAGCATGCAGCACCAAAAGTTCCTGCAGGAACATCAGGGGTGGGCATTAGTGGATGATGAATTTGATGATGATGGGCGGCGGGCAGCTGCCAGAACACGGCGCGTACCACCGGAGGCACGGGGGCCTGGCTGGGGCCCGGGGCATTTGAGGAAGCTGCTGCCGCCTCCTCCTCCGCCAGGAAAACCAGGCGGCGATATTCATCCCGGATGGCCTCCAGCTTCCGTTGCCGGGCCCTGGCTGCTAACTCCTGCCTGTTGGGTTGGGAAGGAGTAGCTATATCAAGAAAGAAAAAAAGACAATTGTTGTAACCAATACTTTTAGCAAAACAGTAACACAAAATAATTACACACATAAAAAGTATAGTGGCACAGTAGCACTAGCAGTTGTGGTATCCTCCTCACTTCCTCTGCCCCTAAGATTTGGATGTGACTGATGATTAGACTTTCAGGCATTAGGCACTATGGAGTAGACAAGTATTCTTTTTCTCTCTCTTGTTTAGCACAATTAATCTTGTAGGCATGCCAGCTCAGTCAGCTTGTGCCCTAGACAGACATACTTGTGTCGCAGACTCACCTTACTTTACTACTGTCTGCAGGTGGGGCAGCTGTACTACACAATTATCTATTTTTCCATTACCGCCATACTCTTTTAAACTAATGGCAAATGCTCAATTTCACTTTTACCCTGACTACTGCAATAAGGCACATGACATGCTTAATGTGAATGATGATGGATGATGTATGGCACGACATCACGTCACTCACATGATGATGATGATGACATACTGATTTGTAAGTAGTTAACCATGCAGCCGATAGGCCACCCATGGCTGACACGGTCAAAATGACAGGGGTAGGGACTGGAGCGGAAGTGGGCCTCGGAGTCGGAGGGAGGCGATTGATGATGGGTGGGTAGGGAACATAATACATAGTCATGCACAATATATATGTTGTGCTTGCAAACTACTGTGAGTCAAGTGAGTATTCCATTCTGAAATACAACCTCACACCTTTGAATCAAAAACCTTGCAAAAAAACAGTCCTTGTTCTTCCCAGGGCTTTTTTAATTTATCATTGCATTGCTCTTCTAACATTATTTTATTCTTCACCCTTGGCTTTTGCTACTCTGGCATTGTTTAATTTTCTTTTACATTCTCTTCATCCAGTCTGACTCTTCACCTACTATGATACCATCCAGGCATCCAAATATGGCTATCATAAACCTTTCACCGCCACATACATTTGTCATAGATATAACCAACCACCACCCATGCGTCCTTGCTTGCCTTTGAGTTTTACCCCTCAAACCCCGCACAGGATTCCTTTCACCCATACAGTTTCACCCACCCAGGCAGGCATCCTTTCTGCTTTCTTTAACCTTTCACCCATCCTTCAACTACCCATGCATCCTAGCATCAGCCACCTATATGCATCCCGGGGCCCCTTCCTTCACCCACGCATCCTTCTCTGCCAGTCATATATTACATGCCGTCTGACTCTTTGTTTTCGTCATAAAACTTTCTCTGCTGAGTTGAATATAGAATAGAATAGGCCATTAGTTACTTAACCCCCGCCGCTAATACTAATGTTAAGTAAAGGGTGTCTTCTTCAACTGTTCAGTGTTCACAACAACTTAGTCTCAGCAGAAGTACAGTGTACTGAGTGTACACCCTTGCGGCGAGTGTATTCATCATTCTCAATAAGTAAGGAATATGACTTACCACCGCCCGCCACTGCTGCTGGCTCACCCCCTGCAGCTGCCACATCCACTCCCTCTGGAGTGGCATGGCCCTCACCGCTGGCCCCCGACACTGGTGGTCGGTACGCCTGGAAAAATATTTCACATTTTTTAGATGCCATATACGCCTCCTCTATTTCTTTTTTTCATTAGCAAGATTGAAAATACATCATTAATAATACATACACCACACACATCACTATCTACAATTCTGATACTAGAGTAGAGTAGACAGTATGTCCTATCAAAATAACAAAATAATATCCGGTTGGGCATTTTGTTGGTGGCAATTTTTGAAAAGCCTCTCAAGAAGAGGACAACCCAAAGGACTGGACTCAGTGGCTAGAGCTATTGGTGCATCTCATTTCTTGAAAAGAAGAAAGAGTGGCCAACTGGGCGGACATGAGGTCTTAGTTGGAAAATAATGGGGCCGTACTCCTCCTCATACTTCCTTCCAGCCATGGCGCATGGTAATCAGTTGTTCAGTGTTCACCATCAGCTGCTGCTAATAAAAAAAGTACTAGGCCTGGATTAGAAAAAGTAAAATACACCACTTTGGGATGTCCAACGTGAGTGACCACCATTTACTGATTGAGAATGAGACAGTAAAAGAAAGCCTTCTCAACTCAACAAACCTGGGTAGAATACCATACTTGGGCATGCAATCGGCACAGCAGATTAATGCTACTAGTACTAGTAGTAGTAAGGAGTCCTTACTACTACTAGTACTAGTAGTAGCCTAGGACCAATGGGTTCTCTGACTCTTACAGTACCACTACTAGGAAATTCACATGTAAGGGTAGAGGGAAAGTTGAGTGGAAACCCAGAAGAAAGCAAGCTACAGACAGACTAATACAGAGTCAGAGGTTAGACAGAGGCAGTTTGATTTGATGTAAAAAAAAAAAACAGACACTAGAAACAATGTTAGTAGGTAATGGAGCAAAAACAAGAATTTAGAAATAGATAGATTGAAGAGGATTTTGAAAAAATTAAAATTAGGAAATGGAAATAATTGAGCTGTAAAAGTTAGGGAAATATTAATATAACAACACCAGGAGGACTTACTGGGGCCAGGAGCAGAGCCATCTGTGCCTGAGGCCACTTCCTGCTGCTCCTGGGAGGCCCCTCCGGCTCCAGCACCTGCCTCAGCACTGCCAGCAGACCCAGTCTTCTTCTTGCCCCTGGATGCTGATCATGTAAGACATAATTAAAGAGGCAAAAAATGATTTGTGTTAAATAAATTTTAAATAATCGCTCTAATAATATTTTTAGACAGGAAACGGCAATTGCAATAACATTGACCTAGCCTAAATCAGATCGACTAGTAGTTGACTAGTATCTCAGTCGGGCACCATCCTATCTTTATTATTCCACAGTTCAATTCCGATTTCTGAATCCTAAACATACCTAGCCCACCTATTCCAGACTTTGAATAGAATTGCAATTATATTTGCTTCTAAGTTCCGATCTCATTCCCAATCATCTCTCAGTCTCAACTCCAACCCCCTTTGACGGGCCAATTACTAAGTCTGCATTTATTCTTCTTAATGCATAGATGGACGCATGCATATTGCATACACCAAATTGGTTGGTTGCTATTCACTCACTATACAAACTACAAAAGGTTCTACTAGGACTGAAGTCATGTGAGAGGACGCGTCACGTAGGCCACTAAATTACCAAATAATACTAACTAACTAACTACTACCACTATCTTAGTGACAGGACAGCCTGACTGGACAAAGGAAAGGACTGAAGTCTTTCTTATCTGCATTACCTAACTTAAATTCTCTAACCTCTCTTACATAACCAGCCCAAGAGAGCGCAAAGTTGCAAACAAGTACGATTAGTTAGTAGCGTCGAGCACCTGTCTGGAAGAATAACAATCACATAATATAACATTTTTAAACATAAGTGTAAGCAGCAGCAGCAGCATGTTAGCTATTTGTGAAAAAAATAATATTCGCAATAACACAGAACAGAAGAACACAATCGTAATATAATTAGCTACTCACCAAGCCCCGGGACCTCAACACCTAACAGGTCCAGCAGGTCCTGCTCTCGGTCCAGGATGTCGGACAACCGGTGCGTCTATTGGTTATGGGAGCGCCGGACCCCAGAGCAGCGAAACACTGCCCGGCGTACCCTCTCCCACCGCCGGTGATGCTCCCGGAGCCCATACCCGGACCCAGGCCTTCCGCCTGCTGCCAGAGTTAAGGGGAGGTAGCGCTGGACAAAAAAAAACAGTGCGGCCACCTCCGAAAACAAGGCCCGGGCCTGCACCCCTTCCGGGCGACGCCTGCCGCAAGGAAGGCGGTCGCAGCTCTCGCTCCTCGACCTCTTCCCCTGACCCTTAGTCTTTTTAACACTCTTCAGCATTTTTCTGGGGGGCGGGAAAAAAATGTAGGAAGTAAGAAAGGAAGTAAAAAAAATTTAAAAAGCAAGTAATAGAAAAAGAGTGAAAATAGCACTAAAAAACACACAAAAAAGTTGAAAAAACGCAGAATATACAATCAGGAATAGAGAGGGATAGATAATATATAAAAAAAGATCAGAAAAAAGTTTCTAGAAACAAAGGATTGAAAAGATATAGGGAGTATAGAAAAACAGGCCCAGAACCATAGCAAAAAGTGAAAAACAAGATGGCCACGCCCATTGGTGACCGCGTGGTGAAGTTCGCATGATATTTCCCCCGAGCACGCAATAAGCGTCCCCGAACATGCAATACACATTCCCGAATGGCAAAAACAGATCGCGAACGGGTGAACAAGCAACTCTGCGCGCTCGCGGAACTTCACGTAGCACGCAGAGTTTTTCTGCAACTTCGGGGAATTCCGTGTAGCGCAGCTACGCAAACTCCGCCCAGGGTTAATAGTTAGGTGAATTTGTCAGTGTGAACATTAATGTTTTGAGCAACAAAAAACACAGAAATTCACCAGTTATAGTTATCAGCATTGACTATAACTTGTGCCCCCACCATGCACTGCTTATAAACTCACATATGTCATATGGGGCATCTATTGCATTTTACGGAGCTCCAGCCACTGGCCTCCGGCTTTGCTCATTGGAAAAAAAATGGCTCCTGGTGTCGATGTGGGGGGGCTTCTGTTTGCCTCCTAAGGCTTGATTTGCTGTAGGACTAATGAAGGCTTAAAAGGAAAAGTTGTAGAAACTTCTACCACTTGCTAGTGTTTGCTGGAGCCCATTAGTTTACATGGGTGTCTGTAGGAGCTCCATGAGACTCATGAGGTGGATTGTTTGTTTGATTATACTACAGTCCATCTTGCACAGTGCCCACGTCTGTCCTTCGGAGTGAGAGCTGTGACTTTGGGGTGAGACTCCAGAAGGTGTTTTGAGGATCAGTGGCGAGAGGATAAGTTCCTTGGAAAAAAGAGTCCCCAGAGAGGGGCAAATTATTTGCTGTGTCTGAAACATATCTCAGAGTGGGACATTGAAAGAAGCCTGAGGTTGGAGGAAGGCATGAAAGCAGGTGAAACAAGTGTGTGAGGTGCGCAAGCATCCTGGTGTGGTAGGGCTACCTCTGCCAGAGGGGTGATGGTGTTGTGCGGCGGTAGCAGCCACTCTAGGGTGTGGTGCAGTTTGCTGCCCTTCTTCTCCCTGTGCTAATACCGCATTCTCCTGGTTTAGATTGTTGGTTGTTAGCCTCCTGCTATTACGCTCTAGCCACCCCCTGCATTGGTCAGAAAGTTGTTCAATAAAGGCTGAGACTTTAGGACATGAAGTCTCCAAAGGTGTCACATCTCCAGGTCGTCTTCTCCAGGGTAGGGCCTGTGCAATAACTAAATCAAATCTTCCTTGGAATAAAGATGCTTCCACTATGATGATGAAAGGGAAAAATCAGATATTCATCCTGTGAGAAAGGGAAAAACTATCACTAGAGGAGCCAATTTTGATCACGGAGTTGTATGGGGGCTAAATGTTAATGTGGACTCTAATGGTTCTGGAGGATCTGACCCTAAGGGGGAAGAGTTGCCTATGTTGCAAAAGGATTCCATACAACTCCCACGGGGTAGCTTTAGTCATCCCCCATATGTCCTTCTCCCCCTTCTACCTCCTCAGGGCCCCCGTTACTAGACTCCATGGTGGTGGATAATTTTCACGTAATTCCCCAAGGGACCCCTTCTTACCAAACAACTACAAAAGTCCAGAATGAAGATTTTACTTTGCCAGATTTGGATTTAGATTTCTGCAGGAGAAATGGTTTACAAGATAAAAGTAAGTTTTCAGAGATGGTGGGGACAACTCCCGTAACTGCTCCCACGGAACTTCAACTTTTCAACACTACCCCTTCAAATCATCCTTTTTTGATATCTCATCTTTCTGTAATTCCTGACCTCGATGTAAGTGGAATACAATATTGTCATCCACCAGACCAAGAAACAAAGGTGTCAACCTCCCTATTGTGTCTAGAAAGGCTTCTATCCTCAATTTTACAGCTGTTAGAGAACTTGCGGACTCCAGTGGGGAATTAGGTGGCTGTGACACATCTTGTTTTAAATTACTGCTGCTATTTGTTTTAACTGTCGCATTTTGCTGCTATTTCTACTTGTTTTACATTTAACGTGCTGAAAGCTTTTCATTAACTGTGTTGCACGTCGAGGGTGTCATTGGGGAGCTGAAGGTCTCTCTGCACTGCTGCGTGTTGCAGGGTGCAGTTAGGCTATCTCCAGACTGCTTTTCCCCGTTCCCTCTCACCTTGGAGAACGCGGTGGAGCTGGCTCCCTCTTTTCCGCCTGCTCAGCGTTTTTCCTCCTCCATCGAGGCTTTTTTAGACTTCCCACTTGGGACACTTTTAGGCGCCATCTTGGGTCGGCGGTCTAGTTGTTGACTGGGAGGACTCGAAATTCCCCTACTTAATGGGAGCTGCGACGCGGACACGCAGCGGATGCACGCAGCGGACGCACCGCTTGAGTGCCAAAGAGGCGCCTAATGCAAGCCTGTCTGCGCCCGTCCGCATCCGGACTGCGGCCAGCGCTAGCCATGCTGCCCGTTTTTCACCGTCAGCCAAGATCCCCTGGTCCAGGGAGCAACTACTAGGTGTGAACAAACTGGCCTGTCCAGGGTCAGCCAGTATTAATCTGTCCACGGCTGGTCAGGAGTTGTGCTGTAGTTTTTGCTCCTTCTCATTAGGAAGGAGGGATGAGAGGACTAACAATGGTAATGTTGATGGTAATACTGATGTAAAGTCACCTACAACCCATCCTAGGACCACTAGTTCCAACATAAAGGCCTGTTTGATAAATTGCAGATCTCTTCCCAAACACTGTGACGATATCTGGCTCTCTCTGAAGTCAAACTCCTGGGACCTCATGTTTTTAACCGAAACCTGGTTGAAGGAAAGTTCCAGCCCTGATGTACTGATGGCTGTACCTGAGGGTTTTCAGATCTCTGTTGTCAACCGGACTGGTCACAAGATTGGGGGCGGGCTTGCCATCATCATGAGGGATAGCTGGGAGATTTTGTGCAGGAGAATTGAGCGCATAGGGACGATTGAGGCACTGTTCTATTGTATTAAAATCTCCCCGGCATCATCTGTTGCTTGAATTCTGATTTATATTCCCCCTGACACTCCTTCTTGCTATTTGCTTGAATTATGAGATATCATCGCAGATCTGTCATTGAGGCATGCCAATTTCATCGTCCTTGGCGATTTTAATGTCCATATGGACAATGTCAACTGTTCCAAGACTTCTCAGCTAGCAGACACGCTGAAGGGTCTAAATTTGATACAAATGGTGTGTGCCCCTACCCATGTAGCGGGCCATATGCTGGATCTTATTTTTACCAATGACCCCAATCTGAGAGTAGAGGCTCCGCTACCTCTTACCTGGTCCGACCACCTGTTAGTTCCTTTCAGTTTGATTAGCAGATCCTCTGGCATTAGCACAAGTCCGTCATTTGTGGAAAGGAGAAACTGGAGGAAGGTCTCCCCTGACACTGTGGGACCCGAGTTACTAAACAGCCCCCTCAGCTGACAGGAGACCCTAGCAGTGATGTATCTACCTTTAACTGCTGGTTCACCTCCACCCTAGACACAGTAGCCCCTCTTAGAACAGCAAAATCAGCCAGGAAGAAACCCTCTGCCCCCTGGTTTACTATGGAACTACAAGTGGAAAAAAGCTTATGCAAGAAGCTGGAACGTGCTTGGCGCAAATCTTACAATCCTGCGGCCAAGTGTGCCTACAGAGCAGTGTTAAAAAAGTTTCATGGGTTGAAACGTAACACCATTAGGGACTACTTCGCTGATCAGATCAACTCGTCTGATAACTCAGCTAAAGAAGTCTTTAAGATCGTCCAAGGTTTTATTAGACCTAAGGTTCTGGATAGCACCATAACCCCATTGGCCACCCTCTGTGAGGATTTATCAAACTTCTTCCAGGAGAAAATACAACTTATCTATTCCTCCTTCCTATCGGCTGATACTTCAGCTATGCTAAGCTCCACTTCGGATCCTCTTAGCATCTGGTCCGAATTTCGGTCATTTTGCCTGGAGGCTTCTCTGATAGAACTATACAATTGTAAATCAGGATCTCCTGATGACCCCTGCCCGGCTAAGTTCTTCAAGGCGCTTGCCCCTTGGCTTAATTCGCAGCTGAATCCAATCTGGAACTCCTCTTTGACAACGGGTATCTATCCTGCCGCCTGGAAATTGGCTCATGTACTGCCTATTCTTAAGAAACCAGACGCGGACCCAGCAGAACTCAAGAATTTTAAGCCTATCTCCCTCTTACCAGCACCTGCCAAAATTCTTGAGAAAGAATCTAACAGCTGCCTCCATGACTCCCAATCTAGTTTTAGATCAAGCTACAGCACGGAGACAGCTCTGTTGGAAGTTCCGGTAACTGTACGTGAAGCATTAGACCAGGGCTGCTCCGCAATGCTTGTGCTGTTGGATTTATCTGCAGCCTTTGATACAGTGTCTCATCGGATTCTACTGGAGAGACTTAAGCACCTGGGAGGGAGGGGAACCACACTTGCTTGGTTCCACTTGTTTTTGGAGGACCGGTTCCAGCAGGTTTTTCTCCGTCCCCAAGTTTCCTCACAGAAATCCCTTGTGTGTGGGGTCCCCCAGGGTTCGGCTTTGAGCCCTACGTTATTCAATGTCTATCTAGCCCCCCTTGCGACTTTACTTGAGCAATGGGGAGTGAAAGTTGTATCCGACGCTAATGATACTCAGTTGGTGTTCTCTTTTAGAGAACACTCTGAGGCTGCTTTTGTCAAATTTAAGCAGTGCCTGATTAACATCTCGGCTTGGATGACAGATAGCTGCTTGAAATTAAATACAGATAAAACAGAGGTACTGATTTTTAATCAATCGTCTCCCCTGCTATCCGAGCTCTGGTGGCCATCAGTGCTAAACCCCCGCCGATCCCAGTAGACTTGGCTAGGAATCTGGGGTTCAAATGTGATACAAACCTCTCTTGCAAGGCTCAGATCTGCCAAGTCTCCTCATCGTGCTTCTGGAAGCTGAGAGCCTTGCGGAGATTTCTGCATCTCCTGCCTATGGACTGTAGGAAGACAGTGGTCCATGCTTTGGTTAAGTCCCAGCTAGACTACTCCAATAGTCTCTATATTGGACTACCAGCATATTTGATCCGAAGACTGCAAATTATTCAAAACGCTGCGGCCAGACTCATTAGGAATGTGCCATTCCATCACCATATTTCCCCCCATCTGCGGAGCCTCCACTGGCTGCCTGTCAAAAGGAGGATTGAGTATAAGGCGCTTTCTATCGCCTACAGAGCCACCAGAAATCGGGGCCCAGGCTACTTGAAACAGAGACTCCAGCACTATCACCATTATAGGGTTCTACAATCTAATCATCAGAATCTGTTCAGGATTCCTCGTTTCTCAAAGGCCAGGATAGGTGGTCGAGCTTTCTCAGTGAGAACTGCGTCTCTCTGGAACTCTATGCCGGTCCATCTTCGTAAGTTAGAGTCAGAACAGGCATTTAGGAAAGCACTGAAAACTTGGCTTTTCAGCCTCCCGTAGTCCTCCTCCTTTTTCCACACTGCCAATTCCGCCTTTGTGCCAGGACACCTCCGCTGGAGGTAGCCACGCGCTGTTTAAATGTCTTATTATTATTTATTATTATTGTTGGTGGTTAAGACTGTATATTTGACACTGTGACAGCAGTATTAAAGGAATTGGTAAGCAGTAAGAAGGGAAAGGCTATAGGCTTCGGAGAATCAGTAGAAATGGAAGGGGCCTCCATTCCTGGCAGTAGGATTCATCAGAAAGAGGCTTATTGTCAAATTGACTTTGGCTCCCATGCAGGAAAACCACAATGTAAGAAGCTTACCAAAATAGTCTCATATCCCGATAATTCAGTTGATACTTAAAATGTTTCTTCTAAAACAATGGCTGTCCCTTTATTGGATACGGGCACAAAGAGGGGCCCTGTGGGGCCAGAAGGTTCAAATTCTATATGGTGTAATGTGGACACTTTGGATTATATTCCCCTTTTTGAAGCAGACTTAATTCTAAATAGGTCCTTGCTGCTTAAACGTTTTCAGACATTGAGAATTTGAAGTTAATTCAAGATTGTGATTTCAATCTGGACTCTCTATTGCCCCTTGGGTCTGGTTTAAATTCAAGGGCAACTTTATATTCTAAACTGACAGCAAATTTGATCTTAACATTTTCTGAAGATCTGCAGTATAGGGGGATTGATGTCATCCCAATTTTAGAAGGAGATTGGTTGCATGGTGTGAGTAGCCGGCTACCACCGTGGGCCCCATGTTTTAGTGAGGAGTCTCTGACTGATTAGAGGGGGATTCAAATCCACCTAGGTAAGCATGGCAGACAGGTATCTATTAGGGAATCTTTGGTCCTCCCTGCCCAAGTAATACATGAAGATGAGCCCCTCAGATGGAGCTGGTTACCTAGTGCATTGTCCAGCGGCTCCCAGAGTGGCCACCCGTAACGACCTTGCAATTAGCAATGAGCTAAAGATTATCTCCTGGAATGTGGCAAGAATAGAGAAGAGAATGGAAAATCTACATTATTTGAGCTCATTAGGGGCAGATGTTGTTTGTTTCCAGGAGACGTGGTGCACGGGGGAATTGGCAAGTGATTCCATCATGTTAGATTGTAAAGCAATACCATCAAGGAGGGGGCACGTGAAGGGGGGAGTTGGCATGTCTGCTGTCTAATAGATTTCAGTGGAGGTACGAGTGTTATAAAGACCAAAGTAATGTATTTATGGCTTTAACCCTGTTTACATTCGGAAGAGAACAAAGGGTTCCCCCCTACTGGTGATAAATGTCTATATCCCTCCAGAGGCCTCTTATGATGTGCTTTTAGGAGAGGTATTTCCTTATATTAAAAAAGTCTCTGATAAGGATCTTTCTCCACACATAATCCTGGTAGGTGACCTAAATTGCAAAATCTCTAATTTTGCGTTAGAAAAATGACAGGAGGTGGAAAAAGAGGAAGCTCTCTGGATCCCCCCAGCTCTTTTCCCCCAAAAGCAAGAACTAATAAGAGAGGGAAAATATTATTGGCTCAGCTGAAAAAAGTTGATTGTGTTATAGTGAATGTGAGGCTACCCTTGGATTCCCCTGCAGCATTTACTCATGCCAATTTTCGATTATGTGGTGGTAGTAAGTACTTCCTTCCACTTGTAGTGTGACCTAAAAGTTACAGACCCCCTACTCAGTGATCATAATCTTTTAATCATTTCTGTGAATTTCAACACAATCCCTGTCAGCTCTTGGAAGGTTGAAGGAGACACTACCAGGTTTGATAAAAAAAAATGGGAAGAACTCATTGGGATCTTAGGGCTATTATGAACATAGAGGTACTTTAGAGGACACCATTGAACAACTGGTTGGTTGGTTAGGAGATAATTTGAAAGTTTTAATATTTTTATGAAGCAGTTAGTCAAAGCTGTTAATCAAAATAATCCAGTGGCGAGGTTGAAGGGGATCCCTCACCCTCTTCTTATGTTAAACAGGGAAATAAATGCCCTAGTTATGGAAAAATATCTGGATTATGACCCTGACAGGTATGCAAGGGTGTTGCTGTTAAAAAGGAGGAAGAGTCGACTAAAAGGCCCGTTTGAAGAGAGAGGAGTGTGATAGGCTCTGGATTAAACAAAGGGAAGCAGCAGTAAAAGGTCAGACTAGGACCTTTTGGGCTCCAGTCGTGGAGGCTTGTGGAGCAAGAACAAGATCACAAGGTGATGTAAGAAAAGCCACAGCAAAAGGGGATTCCAATTTGTATAGTCTTCCTTCTGAAAAAGAGATAGAGCTTGCAATCAGTGGAATGCGTACTTTGGCCGTAATGGACCCTGACAAAATACCAATTTCTGTAATAAAACAAAACGTCTCTTTGGAGTAAAATCCTTTGCCCGGTTTTTAAAAGCTGCTATGAAATTAAAAAAAATCTCTCCCTCATGGAAGGTGAATGTTATAGTACCACTTTTTAAAAAAGGGGATCGTAACCTGCCAGAAAATTATCGTCAGACCGCCCTTCTTGATGTGGTGGGTAAAGTTTTTGCTAAACCTAACCTAGATCAATGAATGGGTGAAAGAGCATAACATCATTCCTATGGAGCAAAGAGGGTTTAGACGTAAGCATAGAACGATTGATAATATGACAGCCCTCCAGGTGACAAATGAAAAATATGTTTTAACAAGATCGGGAGTGGTATACACAGCTTTATAGACTTCTCCACAACATTTGACAAAGTAGATCGTCCTTTGCTTTGGAGTAAGCTTTTAAGTTTGGGTACCCTTTTAGATTTAGTTTGTACCCTCCATACCGATACTTGGAGTAGAGTCATCCTGGGTGGGGATAGGAGATTGTCTTAAGCCATCCCTACCCTAAATAGGTTAAAACAAGGGTGCCTGCTTGCCCCTCTTCTTTTTTCCCTATTCATTTCAGACCTCCCTGACCATTTGGCCCGGAATGAGGGTATTGCTCCATTAATTGGGGGAAAGTCGATTGTGTGCTTACTATATGCAGACGACATAATGATTTTCGATCTTATCCCGAAATGGCTAAATAAGCGTTTGCAGTTCACTGATACCCACTATTTAAACATTAATGTATCTAAATGTAAAGTCATGAGTTTTCATGGGAGGAAAAAGCCAAAATATTACAATTTTATATAGTCCTTGGGTGATCAAAAGTTAGAAATTGTAAAGTATATACTTTACTGGGGAAGATAGTGTGCAGAAATGTAAGTGAAAAAGTCCATATAGAAAATCTAGGCCTGGGCGGTAAATTTGCTGCACTGTCTGAGACGTTTCTGGATTCTTGTAAGGCACTGTTTGCTTCCGATAAATTCCCTTTTGGCCAAATGGTATGGTTCTTTGGTGGTTTGTAACTTGTGCCAAAATGGCTCCCCAGATCTTCACCATGCTTTATTTGTTTGCCCTGCTCTCTTATTAAATCAGCAGAATTGGCTGAGGGCCATATGTTTGCAGATGTCCATCCTCTCAACCTCAACAGTCTTACAGTCACTTTATGCACCTCTGAATTAAATGTTTTGTTACAGAACTTGTAACCTTTTAAAGTGTTTTTTTAAGTTGTGTTAATGATGTTTCAGTTTGAATGTTATTGAGGTTGGTAATGATCCTGAAGCTGGGTTTTTCCTTCTTTATTCACCTATATCTTGGTCTTGCTGCTGCTAATGTATTTTATATAATGTATTTATTTTATAGTGTTTGCACAGTTTGCACTAGTGGCACAATAGTCACCTTATGTACCATTAAGTGCAATACCCTGTTATATACTGGGAAACTGTATATCATGCAATTTTAAATATTGGACATTTTATGTGATTACTGCACCTACTGACAAGCTAGTTTCTACGTACTTTTGAGCACAACATTTTATTTTGGGAATATTTCCTTTATCTACAATTTAGGGCATACATGTATTTTGAAATTTTATGTGGACCTCTTCAGATTCTGCAGCATAATAAAAATTAAACTTGAAACGTGAGTGTGTGGGTACCTGTATGGGTGAGTGAGTGGCTGTGTGAGTTTCTCTATAGGTGATTGAGTGGGTGTGTAAGTGTCTGCATATCTGCATGACTGGACGTGTGAGTGGCTGTATTGGTGAGTGAGTGGGTGCATGAGTGGCTGTATGGGTGAGTTAGTATGTGTGAGTGTGGCAGTGTGAGTGAGTAGATGTGTGAGTGTCTTTATGGATGGGTGATTGCTTGTGTGAGTACTGGTGTGAGTCTGTGAATGGGTATGTGAGAGGTTCTATGGAGGTGTGAGTGGGTGTGTTAGTGGTTCTGTTGATGATGTCATCTGTGATGTCATTTTAGATGTCATCAGTGATGTCACTGACCATGTCATGAGTGATGTAATATGTGAGGTCATAAGTAGGGCATTGTGAGGGTGTAAATTATAGCTAGCTCAGGTAACTTTAACTGCTGAATTTCACAAATTTTTTACAAGTGAAATCTGAGCCTAACTATAACATACCTGTAGCATTTGGTTTTACCAGTGAATTTCTAAGTTTAAAAAAAATTCTATTTCCTTACTATATCATCCCTGTAACCTTTACTTTTTAAAGTGAATTTATATGGTTTTAAAAAAATTCTATTTGCTAACTATAACGTGCCAGTGACCTTGAATTTTTTAAGTGAATTTCTAAGGTTTTTAATTTTATTTCCTTAGTGTAACCTGTAATCTTTGACAGTGAGTGTGTGAGTGAGTGCATGAATGTCTCAGTGAGTGTGTGAGTGAGTGTGTGAGCGCCTCAATGGAAGTGTGAGTGGGTGTGAGAGTATCTGAGTGGGCCTGGGAGTGGATGCAATAGTGTCTCATTGGGTGTGTGAGTGTCTGAGTGGGTCTGTAGGTGGGTGCATGAGTTTCTAAGTGAGTCTGTGTGTGGGTCTTTGAGTGAGTACATTAGTCTCTAAGTGGGTCTGCAAGTGAGGGCATGAGTCTCTGAGTGGGTCTATGAGTGAGTGCATTAGTCTATGAGTGGATCTGTGAGTGGGTGCATGAGTGTCTCAGTGGGTCTGTGAGTGGGTGCATGAGTCTGTGAATGGGTATGTGAGTGAGTGTAAGAGTTTATCGGTGGGTCTGTGAGTGAGTACATGGGTCTCTGAGTAGGTCTGTGAGTGGGTGTGTGAGTCTGAGTGGGTCTATTAGTAGGTGTGTGAGTTTATGAATGGGTTTGTGAGTGGGTGTATAGTGTCTCATTGGGTCTGTGAGTGAGTGCATGAGTATCTTAGTAGGTATGTGAGTGGGTGTGTGAGTGTCTGAGTGCTCTCTGCTTTGCCTTCTTTTGCTCTAGTTTGCCTTTCCTGCTTGTTTTTTGGCCCTCTGCTTTGCCTTTCCTGCTTGTTTTTCTGCCCTCTGTTTTGCTCTCTTCTGCTCTGTTTTGCCTTTCTTGCTTGTTTTTACCCTCTGGATTTTCTTTTCTGCTTCTTCTTCTGCCCTCTGTTTTGCCCTTTGTGCTCAGTTTTCTGCCCTCTGTTTTGTCTTTCCGGCTTGTTTTTCTGCCCTCTGTTTTCCCTCTTATGAGTCCCGGGGACCGTCACCTCCCCAGGGCTTTATTGATATTAATGAGGGAGGCCCTCCATTGAGCTCTAAGAGCCTTGGAGACTGCCACCTCCCCAGGGCTTTATGTTAACCAAAGGAGGAGGGCCACATGAACTTTAGCCTCCTTTGGGATTTTTGTGGTGATCTGCAGACCCCCCGGTCCCACAGATCACCACCTTCCTGGGGCCAATACATGCATTAAAATTAGAGGGGTGCCACGCGGTGCCCCCTGCCTGGCCACATACTGCCCTGGGATCCTCATCCTCCGGGGCCTGGCCTTAATTCAATGGGGGAAGAGAGCCGCACAGCCTTTTTACCCAGGCCTTTTTCAGCCCCATGGACCCCATCCCCCAGGGCCTAGCTAAGTCTCGTGGGTGCCCCCTAGGGCACCCAGTGTGCAGCATGGGGACCAGGAGGTGGAGTCTCAAGGAACCAGAGGTCCAAGCCAGCTCTGTGCCTTCTGCGGGAGCAAACATTGCTGTCGCAAACAGGAAGCTGCTAAACATGCAGCTCCATGTCTGTGAGAGCAAATGCTTTGTCTGTTTCCCTGCCCGCTTCACAGCGGGCAGAAAAACAGATGAAAACTCCACTCTCAGCAAGCGGGAGCGGGTTTACAGCTCTCGCTTGCTGAGAGCGGAGTTTGTGTTTGCTCTGACTTGACAGGAGCTGTCAAAGCTCCTGCCAAGTCAGAGCAAACAGCTATGTCCCAGAAGCGGAAACCCTGGGACATAGCAGGAGCCAGCCCTGGCAGTCCCCAGGGCCATATAAGGCTCCAGGAAGGTGGGCGCATGGCCACCCTCCTTCTGTTTGCATGGTTTAGCCCCAGGGAGGTGATGGTCCCTGGGGCTGTATATGGCGCAGGAGGGGGGCCCCCTCCCAGTATTATTCATTGTGTAGGCCCGGGGAGGTGGTGATCCCTGGGGCCCAGGGGATATGTGAGGCCCCCCACAATTTCCTGAATGTATTGCTCGGGATGTGGTGGTCCCTGGGGTCTGTAATAAGCCCAAGAAGGGAGTCCGTGTGGCCCCCTCCAAAATTAAAATGAACTCCCCGGGGAGGTGGTGGTCCCCTGGCTATGAGCAAGCCCAGGAGATGGGTTTGCATGGCCCCTCCATTATGAAAATAAAGCCTCGGATGCGGTGGTCCCCGGGGCTCTAAGATCCTTAGGAGCGTGGCCCCGTGCACCCCACTACTTTTTTTAAAAGACGCCCCCGGGACCTGGCCCACACATGGGCTTGTTTCCAAACAAGTGAGTCACAAATTCCCCGCAATTTTCGATGAAAATAAAAAAAAATGCTTTTTTGCCCTGTTTTGCCTAACATCAGAGCTAAGGGGTCAGGGTATCCCTACCCTGCCCCCCTTCCTTTTTTCCAACCTTTTTTCAGGGAATCGGCTGAAATCGAGTCTCAAGATGGCTGCCAAATCCCAAACTACTGAACGGATTTACACCAAATAACAAAAAGGGATCTTTCTGGACCAAGAAGAGCTACCTTTCTGCCAAATGTGGTGTAATTCCGACCAGCTGTTCGGGCTGTAGTCCTGTCTAAAATCTCCATGGAAATTAACATAGGAAAAACACTTTTTTTGACCCCTCCGTTTTTCTCAGCCACTGCTTGACAGATCACACCTAAACTTTCCAAGAACAACTTGAATCACTGGTGCACTTTTTGGGGGAAAATGTTGGCACCAAAGATATAAGCAAGTCAAATATATATATATATATTTATATATATATATATATATATTCACTGAAAAAACCATAGGTTTCAGGCCTGTTATAGTTAGGGTTTAGCATTTAAAAACCTTTGAAATTCACTGAAAAAACCATAGGTTTTAGGGAAAGTTATAATTAGTTGGACATTGCACTCGTACAAAACCCGTGAAATTCCCCCGTTATAGTTAGTTCAGCTAACTATAACTCGCGCCCCATAATGCACTGCTGATGACGTCACATATTACATCACTCATGACATGGCCAGTGACATCACTGATGACATCACTGATGACATCTCAAATGACATCACTGATGACATCATCCAGTGACTGTGTGTTTCTGTAAAGTTTAAATATGTTTAATATATATAGGGAAAGGCGTATTGAAGAATGAGTGGGTGTATAAGTGTCTGAATGGATGATTTAGTACGTGAGTGACTGACTCTACAAGTGAGTGATTAAATGTATCTTACTGAATGCATGGGTTAGTGACTAAACTGTGTGAATGTCTGTATCCGTCTGTCTGTTGGTTTATAAGCGGCTGCATGGCTTTCTGAATAGCTACATGAGTGTCTACATGGGTTATTGATTGATTGTCTGAGTATCTGTATGGGTGCCTGAGTGTTTGTGTGGGTGGGGTGGGTGTGACTCTGTGCATAGATGTGTGAGTTGGTGATTCACTGGGAGCATGGTTTCAAGAGTGCATCTGTGATGGACTGTATGGGTGGGTGAGTGTGTGTAGGGGTGTGTTAGTGATTGAATGTATATCTCAGTGGTACATGTGTGAGTAACTACATATGTGAAAGGCAGTATATATGTGTGTTGGAGTATATAAATGGCTATAAGTGAGAGTGTGTGATTGTGAGAGTGGCTGTATGGATGAGTGTGTACTTGTATCAGTGATTGTATAAGAGCGTAAGAATGTGCTAGTATTTGTATGAGTAAGTGAGCTGGTGTGTGTATAACTGTATAGGTGAGTAAATGGGTGTGTGATTACGTTTTTTGCATGACTGACTAGGTGTGTGAGTACCTCTATGGATGAGTGGCGGTGTGTGAGTGTTTATATAGGTGTATGAGTGCATATGATAGTCCTGTACTTAGTGACTAAGTATGAGTGACTGTACGGGTGAGTGAGTGGATGTGTGTGTAGACCTAAGAATCAGAGAGTGGGTATGTAGTTTTTGGTGTTGGAGTGTCTATGGTTTTGAGAATGGCAGTCTGTAATTTAGAGTGGGTGTATCAAAAGTTATATTAGGGTGTGAGAAGATGCATGAAATTATCACATGGATGATGTCATCAGTGATGTCATTTGAGATGTCATCAGTGATGTCATCAGTGATGTCACTGACCATGTCATGAGTGATGTAATATGTGACATCATCAGCAGTGCATTATGGAGTCGCGAGTTATAGTTAGCTGAACTAACTATAACGGGGGAATTTCTATGGTTTTGTACGAGTGAAATGTCCAACTAACTATAACTGTCCCTAAAACCTATGGTTTTTTCAGTGAATTTCAAAGGTTTTTTAAATGCTAATTTCTAACTATAACGTGTCTGAAACCTATGGTTTTTCAGTGAATTTCAATGGTTTTTTAAATGCTAATTTCTAACTATAACGTGCCTGAAACCTATGATTTTTAAGTGAATTTCAAAGGTTTTTTTAAATGCTAGTTTCTAACTATGCCTACAGAGGTAGGACATGTGAAGAAAGAAGAAAAAACGCACAGAAAGAAGCAAAAGATGTGCAGAAAGAACCAACAGAGGAGCAGAAAGAGGCCTTGTTGCAAAATCATCCTGTGCCCACAACTTTTTCAGACGGGTACTGGTGGTAACTGACTCTGACTAACCAGAGCCAGTGCTATGCTAAAAGACACTTAGAATACAGTGAAAACACCTACATACACTAGGGAACACTATGCGTTGGGGTACCCCTGTGATTAGCATGACCTCCTCTGCAAGTCCCTAGTACATAATAGGGCAGGGGGATTAAAACTACCTCTTAAAACGCGCTACAGGGCACGTTTGCACAGTGGTGAAGGGAGGGGGGCCTGAGGTGACATGTGTGCAAACGCACCCCGTGGCGCGTTTTAAGTTGCGGGATTAAGTCCCCTTGAATTCTGAGGGACCCTGGGGCCCAACTAGCCCCCCAGGTACCTACAGTTAGGACCACAGAGCTGAGTTGCAGAGAGGCGTTCCGAGGCCACGCACCTTTTTTCACCTCTCTGCAATGCAACTCTGTTGTGCTTACTGAAGGTACCTGGTGGGCTATTTGGCCCCCAGGGTCCCTCAGGATTAAAAGGGAATTAATTCCCCAACTTAAAACGCACCACAGGGCGTGTTTGCACACATGTCACCTGAGGCCCCGCCCCCTCCCTTCACCACTGCAAATGCGCCCCGTGGTGCGTTTTAAGTTGGGGGATTAGGTCACCTTGAATCCTGAGGGTCCCTGGGGCCCAACTAGCCCACTAGGTGCTTCCAGTAAGCACCACTGGCCTGCGTTGCAATGCCTGTAACAAATTGTGCAGTTGTGTTTAGGTAGTGAAGAGGGTCGTGCTGGGGGTAGTGTTTTAGGGTTTAGGGTAGTGCAGTGGTGTTTGTGTAGTGAAGGGCGTCATGCTGGGGGTAGATTTAGGGTTTAGGGTAGTGCAGTGGTGTTTGGGTAGTGTAGGGAGTCATGCTGGGGGGGTGTTTTAGGGTTTAGGGTAGTGCAGTGGTGTTTGGGTAGTGTAGGGGGTCGTGCTGGGGGTAGTGATTTAGGGTAGTGCAGTGGTGTTTGGGTAGTGTAGGGGGTACTGCTGGGGGTAGTGTTTTAGGGTTTAGGGTAGTGCAGTGGTGTTTGGGTAGTGTAGGGGTACTATTGGGGGTAGTTTTTTAGGGTTTAGGGTAGTGCAGTGGTGTTTGGGTAGTGTAGTGGTTCGTGCTGGGGGTAGTTTTTTAGGGTTTAGGGTAGTGCAGTGGTGTTTGTGTAGTGTAGGGGGTAGTGTTTTAGGGTTTAGGGTAGTGCAGTGGTGTTTGTGTAGTGTAGGAGGTCGTGTTTTAGGGTTTAGGGTAGTGCAGTGGTCTTTGGGTAGTGTAGGGAGTCGTGCGGGGGTAGTGTTTTAGGGTTTAGGGTAGTATAGGGGGTCATGCTGGGGCTGGCGTTTCAGGGTTTAGGGCAGTGCAGTGGTGTTCGGGCATTGTAGGGGGTCTTGCTGGGGCTGGTGTTTCAGAGTCTAGGGCAGTGCAGTGGTGTTTGGGCAGTGTAGGGGTCTTGCTGGGCTGGTGTTTCAGGGTTTAGGGCAGTGCAGTGGTGTTCGGGCAGTGTAGGGGGTCGTGCTGGGGGTGGTGTTTCAGGGTTTAGGGCAGTGCAGTGGTGTTCGGGCAGTGTAGGGGGTCGTGCTGGGGCTAGTGTTTTAGGATTTAGGGCAGAGCAAAGGTGTTCAGGCAGTGTAGGGGGTTTTGCTGGAGGTGGTGTTTCAGGCTTTAGGGCAGTGCAGTGGTGTTCGTGCAGTGTAGGGGGTGTTGTTTCAGGGTTTAGGGCAGTGGTGTTCAGGCAGTGTAGGGGGTCTTGCTGGGGTTGATGTTTCAAGGTTTAGGGCAGTGCAGTGGTGTTCGGGCAGTGTAGGGGGTCGTGCTTGGGGTGGTGTTTCAGGGTTTAGGGCAGTGCAGTGGTGATCCGGCAGTGTAGGAGGTCGTGCAGGGGGTGGTGTTTCAGGGTTTAGGGCAGTGCAGTGGTGTTCGGGCGTTGTAGGGGGTCGTGCTGGGGGTGGTGTTTCAGGGTTTAGGGCAGTGCAGTGGTGTTCGGGCAGTGTAGCGTGTCGTGCTGAGGGGTGGTGTTTCAGGGTTTAGGGCAGTGCAGTGGTGTTCGGGCAGTGTAGGGGGTCGCGCAGGGGTGGTGTTTCAGGGTTTAGGGCAGTGCAGTGGTGTTTGGGCAGTGTAGGGGTCGTGCAGGGGGTGGTGTTTCAGGGTTTAGGGCAGTGCAGTGGTGTTTGGCCAGTGTAGGTGGTCTTGCCGGGGGTGGTGTTTCAGGCTTTAGTGCAGTGGTGTTCGGGCAGTGTAGGGGGTATTGCTGGGGCTGGTGTTTCAGGGTTTAGGGCAGTGCAGTGGTGTTCGGGCAGTGTAGGGGGTCGTGCTGGGGCTGGTGTTTGAGGGTTTAGGGTAGTGCAGTGGTGTTCGGGCAGTGTAGGGGGTCGTGCTGGGGCTGGTGTTTGAGGGTTTAGTGTAGTGCAGTGGTGTTTGTGTAGTGTAGGGGGTCATGCTGGGGGTAGTGTTTTAGGGTTTAGGATAGTGCAGTGGTGCTTGTGTAGTGTAGGGGGTCATGCTGGGGGTAGTGTTTTAGGGTTTAGGGTAGTGCAGTGGTGTTTTTATAGTGTAGGGGGTCATGTTTTAAGATGCAACGCTCCAATACCTGACCAGTCTGCACTACATAAAACTGCAAAAAAACTAAAAATAAAAAGTGTTTTGCACACTTTTGTCATTGGGCTATATGTGGGCTACATCTGGGTAATATTTGTGCTACATTTGGGCTCTTTTTTCACTGCTGGCCATCTTGGAAGACTTCTTTGTTATGAAGTTTCCTAATTTCCTCATTTACTGCAGCCTCCTCAGTAGGAAATGCTTTCAGTTTTTTACTTTGATTCCATCAAGAAGGCATTCAGATGTGTCACACATTTGCCATAAATTCAGAATGTTAGCACTCTAGTTGTTCATTAGATCACTGTAGTAAAGCTACTGCTCACCAAGGAGTTAACTGGAAGTCTACTGCTGGTATTGAAAGTGATTGTTTCAGTCTGCATGTCAGAATTTTCTAATGAAATAGAAGAGGATTTGAGATCTCACTTAAAACATGCACTAAATTTTCTTTTTGCAGCACTAACCATAATTTCTATGGCAAAATGAACCCCCTCATTTTGTTCCTTTTAAATTAAATGTTTTAAGTGTTACCAGTTTATTCCAATCAAGATGGCTTCAGGTGTGCCATACTTTTGTCATAAGTAAGGCTGTTAGCACTCTAGTTGTTCTTTAGAACACTCTGGGAAGCTGCAGTAGAACACAAAGGCATCAACTGACAGGCTGCTCCTGTTGAAATATAACAGGAAGATATTTGAGATCTCACTTAAAACTTGTCCAAATTTTTCTTTCTACAGCACTAACCATAATTTCTATGGCAAAATGAACCCCCTCATTTTGTTCCTTTTTAAATTAAATGTTTTAAGTGTTACCAGTTTATTCCAATCAAGATGGCTTCAGGTGTGCCATACTTTTGTCATAAGTAAGACTGTTAGCGCTCTAGTTGTTCTTTAGAACACTCTGGGAAGCTGCAGTAGAACACAAAGGCATCAACTGACAGGCTGCTCCTGTTGAAATATAACAGGAAGATATTTGAGATCACACTTGAAACATGTCCTAATTTTTCTTTCTACAGCACTAACCATAATTTCTATGACAAAATGAACCCCATCATTTTGTTCCTTTTTAAATTAAATGTTTTAAGTGTTACCAGTTTATTCCAATCAAGATGGCTTCAGGTGTGCCATACTTTTGTCATAAGTAAGACTGTTAGCGCTCTAGTTGTTCTTTAGAACACTCTGGGAAGCTGCAGTAGAACACAAAGGCATCAACTGACAGGCTGCTCCTGTTGAAATATAACAGGAAGATATTTGAGATCACACTTCAAACATGTCCTAATTTTTCTTTCCAGAGCACTAACCATAATTTCTATGACAAGATGAACCCCATCATTTTGTTCCTTTTTAAATTAAATGTTTTAAGTGTTACCAGTTTATTCCAATCAAGATGGCTTCAGGTGTGCCATACTTTTGTCATAAGTAAGGCTGTTAGCGCTCTAGTTGTTCTTTAGAACACTCTGGGAAGCTGCAGTAGAACACAAAGGAATCAACTGACAGGCTCTGCCCTTGTTGGATGTACATGTTTTACTGAGAATGTCAGACTTCATTCTCACATGACTGAGAAAGATAATGTGAATTTACAGAAAATATGCTCTCATTTTAGCTTCTGGAGCACCTTCCAAAACTGTATGGGACAAGCATGTGAAAATAGTTTTCTCTCAAACATGATTCATGATATCCCAGCAGAAGGTTTTTCACAGGGTAAAATCACCTTAGAACACACCACAATTCCTGAAATTAGTATGGTACCATCAACAAATGAATTCTAATGTAACTAAAGTCTGTTATCACCCTTTATAGTTCTCCTTTTGGTAACCCTCAAAATCTTCGATTCACTACAATGCATTTCAATGGGGTACTATCATTTATATGGGTCCCAAGATGGCTGCCAGCAATTCCAGGATGAAGTGCTGACAGCCAATCAGATCTCACGATGACATGTGTGGTTAGGCTCCGCCCAGATATATATGTGTTTTTACTTTTGATTTTCTCAGCAACTACTGAACGGATTTACACCATTTAACAAAAGGGTTCTTTCTGAACCAAGAACTACCTCTTTGCCAAATTTGGTGTAATTCCGTTCAGCAGTTCAGGCTGTAGCCTTGCATAAAGTTTCCTATGGGAAATTGATTTTTTGACTCTTATTTTTTTAATTTCTCCGCAACTACTGAACGGATTTACACCATTTAACAAAAGGGTTCTTTCTGAACCAAGAACTACCTCTTTGCCAAATTTGGTGTAATTCCGTTCAGCAGTTCAGGCTGTAGCCGTGTCTAAAGTTTCCTATGGGAAAATGAATGGTGAAAACACGTTTTGGGACCCCCTTTTTCTCGGCCCCCGCTTGAGGAATCACCCCGAAACTTTCAGGGTAGGAGCGGACCGGAGCGGGCCATAAAGTTTGAAAATTTCGCGAAGATTCGTCAACCGGCAAGAGAGTTATTTCAAATAGAATGTCGCGGATTTCCTATGGAAAATAGGTCCTAACTATAACTATCTACTGGCGACCACCAGTAGATAATATATATATATATATATATATGTAATTTATTTTATTTTTTTAATTTTCCCCAGTGGCAGTAGCCACTGGGTACTTATAGTTAGGTCAGGTGTTCCACAGGAAAAGCGTTGCTAATAACTTTGAACCGTTTAACTAATCTCCATGACAAAACTTCCCAAAAAGCTGTTACTTTTTGACCAGTTTGTGTATGGAAACATTTGGGGTAACCCATCAAGGGAGGGCCGAGAAAAAAGTGGAGTTCCAAAATGCAAGATCCCCGTGGATTTTCCAAAGACTTCTTTAAGAAGGACTACAGCAAAAACTGCGGAAGGGAATTAAACTAAATTTGACAGGAAGCTAGATCTTGGTCCGTAAATTGTGTTTTTTGTAATTTGGTGTGAATCCGTTCAATAGTCTTTTAGAAATTAAGCGTCCAAAATATTTGTGTATCTGGATGGTTGTGTCTGCTAGAGGCTCAAGAGACTCTTGAGGGTTTGCCAGTTTAAAAATGTAGCGTTCTGATCAGCCCAAGGAGCATTTTTACCCTTGGGCCAATTTGCTCCCACAGGAGTCAGACTCTTGCAGGAGCAAGCGTTCTGATTGGCTGCCAGCAACATCAGAAAAATATTGCTGGCAGCCATTACAGGACTCCAGGAATTTGTCTCGGGCCTGAAGTGTTAAATAAAGAAAAATATATGGGGGCAGGGTAGGGCCTCATGTTGGGGACCCTGAAGAACCCTCTCGTTGCCATCAATAAAAAAATGCCTAATTTATAATGGCTTCGCAGGACTACCACAAGATTTTAAAAAAGGGAGACTGGACTGCTTTTCATTGGGGTAGGGGGGCTTGTGAGTCAGATGTGGAGTCATCAGAGGCCCTGGGGAGCCCGCCCCTGGGACTGAAATCACCAAAAGGCCCCCCTCCCCAAGCCATCACAGGCCCCAGGGAGTCCACACTCAGGGCTGAAATGTCATCAAAAGGAGAGTTAGGCCATGCAGCCCCCTCCCCAAGCCTCTAAAGGCCCAAGGGACCCCAATTCCTGGGGCCAGTAAACTTTTTAAATATGAGAGGGGCCATGTGACCCCCCTCCCTGAGCCTTTAAAGCCCCAGGGGCTCTATCCCCTGGGGCTGGCTCACTTGCTGTGCCCTGGGGAGCCCACCCCCGGAAGGGCAACCTGTGTTTGCTTCAACCTGGTGGGAGCAGTTTTTTAATCTCTTGCCATGTGGGAGCAAACACTGTGTCTGCTCCCAGCCAGCTGGAGCTTTGAACATGCTCCCACCAGCTGGGAGCAGTCTTTTGAAATGTTTCCCATGCCCACACTGATTCCAAACAGAGAAACAGATCAAGAGATTGCTCCCGCTTGGAGGGAGCAGCAGAAATAGCTGTTCCCTGTGGGCGGAGCAATGCAAGCTCCTGCAGCATGTACGGTGGGTGCCCTGGTTAGGCACCAGATCATCCACCTTTAATTAATTCGGTCCCCAGAGGATGGGGTCCCCAGGGCCAAAAATGGCACGTGGCCCCCCTCCCCTAGGGTCAGTAGGCCCTGAGAACCCCATCCCTCAGCGTCTTACATTTTTTAAAGGGGAGGGGGATGAAGTGGCCCCCTTCCCTGAGCCTTATTAGGCCCTGGGAAACCCAACCCCATAGCCTTTTTTATTTATTAAAAGGGAGGGGGCAGTTGCGGCCGGCATGACTCGGGGGTGGAGGGGGTCGCGCAGGGGAGGTTTAATTTAAAATTAAAATAAAAAAGTTAACTTATCTTCACGGCCGGGTTCTGCGTTTTCTCGGTGCCAGTCCTGCTTGTCGCCTGCTCCTGATTTCCTGCCATCGCAGGAACAGGAAACAGGCAGCCTCACTCCCCTCCCCTAAGCCAATCACAACGCTGCAATGGCAGCATTGTGGTTGGTCGGGACGCCGACCAGCCAGGCGCCTATGGGGAGGCCATGCGCATGACTGGTTTGGTCGGCCCCAGAGGACCGACCAGTCAGCGCTCTCAGCAGTGGGCAAGCCACTCCTCTCATGCCCTAGAACAGATCCGCCCACCCGCCCACCCCCAACCAAATACTTTCACTTTCTTGCAGTGCGAGAAGCAGTAATATAAAATGGTAGTTATTACCATTTTATGTTTCTGCTTCTCGCACTGAGAGAAAGCAGTGGGGCAATGCTCCTCCGCCCTAGTGGAGGAGCCGCCCCTGGGAGGGGGGTCATGTTGTCCCCACCATGAGACTATTTTGACCCTGGGGACCCCATCCTCCAGAACCACTACTAAACATAAAGGGGAGGGTGGCACACACAGACCCTCTCCCTTAGCCTTTTCTAGCCCGGGTACTCCATTCCCATGGGCCGGCATTACTAAAAGGTGGGTACCCTGAGGCCCACCTAGGGCACCTGCCACACACTTGTTGGGGGCAATGTGGGAAGCCCCAAGGCCCCCGCATCCCCAGCCAGCTCCCTGCATGCAACAGGAGCAGGCATTGCTCCCGCCCGCAGGAAGCAGCTATTTATGCTGCTCCCTCCAGAAGGGAGCAATATTTTGATCTTTTTATCTACCACATCACTGCAGAAAGGGAAATTAATCAAAAGTCTGCTTCCAGCTGTTGGGAGCATTTTAAAAGCTCCCGCCAGCTGAGAGCAGACTCAGTGTTTGCTCACACGTAGGCGGGAAAATCAAAAATGCTCCTGCCGGCAGAAGCCAACACAGATTTCCCTGCCTGCACCGGTGCAGACATGGAAACGGCTATGTCCCAGGGGCAGACTCCCTGGAAAATAGCTAGTGAGCTGGCCCTGGGGGATGGGGGTCCCTGGGGCCATTAATGGCTTAAGGAGGAGGACCACTCATCCACCTCTCTTTTAGTTAGTTTAGCGGCCCTGGGGATGGACTCCCCAGGGACTTTAGAGGCTCGGTGCATGGGGATGCATGCCCCCCTTGCCTTTTTCAGAAAGTTAAGCCCAGTGGGTGGGCTCCCCAGGGCCTGTGATGGCTCAGGAGGGGAGCCGCATGACCCCCCTCCCCATATTGATTAATTTCTGCCCCAGGCGTGGGCTCCCTGGGTCTGTGATGGCCTTGGAAAGGGGGATCGTGCGGCCCCCCAACTCATATTGATTAATTAGGGCCCAGGGCTTGTGATTGCTAGGGGATGGGGGCCAGGCACCCCCCTCCCATTAATAAAGGTAGCCAGCTGGGACTAGGCATGACTGGCCAGGATGCCGGATGTCCCTCAGTGAGTTCTCACTCCTTGGAAATTAATCTGCATTTGCTGACACCTGCAATCATGTCCCCCGAGGAGCCAATCTCTTTCCCCTTATACCACTGATTCTGTGGAGTCTCTTTATATTGTCTGAAGGCCGGCCTGAGGCAGTGAAGAGGATCCGATTGGGCCGCTCTGCACCGATGGCCTGTGCAGCGGTGCTGAGACAGAATATCGAGTTGGAAATGTCAACTTACGCAAATATCGATTTGGCAATATCGGGATTTAGAAATATCCACAGCAAGAATATCATGGTCAAGAATATCGAATTTAAGGTAAGAAGTATCGTTTTAAAACATATAGAAGTCATTAATATTGTTTGCAAAACTATAGATGTTTAAAATATCGATTTTTTAAATTAGTGTTATGCATTTTAATTTATATTTTAAATGTATGCGATGTATGTTTTTTGTATGAGTTTTTTTGTATGAGTTTTTTTGTATGTTTATGTTTTTTAATAATGTGTTACATTTTTACTAGTAATGAATTTATTTTAATTCAATTTTGCATTTTTTAGTTCCGTAGCGGGTTGTGGGTTTATAGGGAAATAGGGTGGGAAGTAATGTAATTATAATAAATTAATGATAATTTTTTATTTCTTTAATTTAGATTTTATAGCGTTAATTGTGGGAAGTAATTTATTTGTAATTAATTATTAATTAATTGGTTGTTAATTAATATTACTTAATTAATTGATAATTCATTATTGTAATTGTGTAATTTTTTTAGGTGCAGGTTGTGGGGTTTACGGGGTAAAGGGTGGGAAGTAATTTATTTTTGATTAATTCATAATTAGTTGTTAATTGATATTAAATAATTGATTGAAAATTAATTATGGAAATTGGTTTAATTTTAGGTGCGGGTTGTGGGGTTTATAGGGGTAAATGGTGGGAAGTAATTTATGTTTAATTAATTAATAATTAGTTGTTAATTTGTATTAACTAATTAATTGATAGTAAATTATGGTAATTGTGTGATTTTTTAGGTGTGGGTTGTGGGGTTTATGGTGTAAAGGGTGGGAAGTAATTTATTTTTAATTAATTAATAATTAATTCTTAATTAATATTAATTAATTGATAGAAAATTAATTACGGAAATTGTGTAATTAATTTTAGGTGCGGGTTGTGGGGTTTATAGGGGTAATGGGCGGGAAGTAATTTATGTTTAATTAATTGATAATTAGTTGTTAATTTATATTAACTAATTAATTGATAATTAATTTTGGTAATTGTGTGATTTCTTTTAGGTGTGGGTTGTGGGGTTTATGGGGTAAAGGGTGAGAAGTAATTTATGTCTAATTAATTATTAATTAGTTGTTAATTAATATTAATTAAGTAATTGAAAATTAAATATGGAATTTGTGTAATTATTTTTAGGTGTGGGTTGTGGGGTTTATAGGGGTAAAGGGTGGGAAGTAATTTTTGTTTAATTAATTAAAAATTAGTTGATCATTAATATTTATTTAATTAGGTTATTTGTCTATATTTTTTGTGTGTGGGTTTTATTGTTTAAGGGGTACAGTGTGGGGAGTAAATTAATTTTACTTACTTTATAATTAGTTGTTAAATACTATTAGTTTTTTAATTGAAAATATGTTTTAATTGTGTAATACTTTTTTATAGTTTAATTTTAACTGTGGGTTGTGGGGATTATAGGGGTAAGGCGTGGGAAGTTAAATAATTTCTATGAGTTTTTTAAAATTAATAATAATCATTTAATTGGTAATTAATTATGTTAGTTGAGGAAGTACATTTTTTTTAATTTAGATGTGTGTTGTGAATTGTGTGGTGTTATAGGGTAGGAAATAAAAAGTAAATGTATGTAATAATTAATGTTTTTGTTTCTAAATAATTTTTGAATAAAAATATTTATTTGTTTGGAAATTGTTTTTTATTTTATTTAAATAATATTTGTAGGTATTTGTTATATGTATTTAACATTATAATATCTTTATTTTATTTTTTTATTATTAAATGTATTTGTATTTGAATTTTTAACATATATATATATATTTTATTTATTTTGTTTTTTAAATATTTTTACTGTTGTTAAAATTTTGTTTGATTTTTAATTTTGAACTGACTGGAGTGAGAATATTAATTGTTACTCCTCTGAAATCCAACACTTTCCCTACTGTTGCACTCACTGGAGTGGGAATAGTAATTTTTACCCCTCCGCTATCCAACACTTTCCCTACTTTTACAATTATTGGAATGGGAATAGTAAATTTTATTCCGCCACTATACAACACTTTCCCTACTGTTGCACTCACATGGAGTGGGAATAGTCTTTGTTACCCCTCCCCTATCCAACACTTTCCCTACTGTTGCATTCACTGGAGTGGGAATAGTAATGTTTACCCCTCCGCTATCCAACACTTTCCCTACTGTTGCACTCACTGGAGTGGGAATAGTAATGTTTACCCCTCCGCTATCCAACACTTTCCCTACTGTTGCACTCACTGGAGTGGGAATAGTCATTTCTACTCCTCCGCTATCCAACACTTTCCCTACTGTTGCACTCACTGGAGTTGGAATAGTAATTTCTACCCCTCCGCTATCCAACACTTTCCCTACTGTTGCACTCACTGGAGTTGGAATAGTAATTTCTACCCCTCCGCTATCCAACACTTTCCCTACTGTTGCACTCACTGTAGTGGGAATAGTCATTTTTACCCCTCAGCTATCCAACACTTTCCATACTGTTGCACTCACTGGAGTGGGAAATTTAAGTTTGAAGATTTTTAAATGTTTTAATTTATAATAGAATGCTTTTTTTATTAGATTTTATGTTATTGGTACACACACACACACATATATATATATATATATATATATATATATATATATATATATATATATATATATATGTCTCCACAATATCCCTTTTGACAGGGATTAGTCTCACCGCACTCGCTGCTCAGTTTAGTAAAAAACAATAATGCACCAATTATCCATTAGTAGTTCAGGGGTGTTTAATTTCCAAAAGCTGCCAACACACAACCCCAACGCGTTTCAGTCTCAGCCGAGACCTTGCTCACGGGGAACAATCGTCAAACACAGAGCACCATTGCCTTTCCGTTATATTTAAACAATCGTGACCTCACTTCCTGTCAAGGCCCTCTGTTGCATTATGGTATTTGAAGTTTCACATACTTTGTGTTGTCGTCTAACCTTGATACCACATTTTTAAGCTAAAAATACATCATGGAATTAATCTCACATAATAACTTAACAATTCCATAATTTGATACGCAAAACTTGATTACAGATTACATTATATCAAATCTTTTCATTATTGCAATATATGCTGTCTTTACAGAAAACTGCTACCAATGCCGTTCTCCACGCGGAGAGCTATCATCAAAAGAGCTTAATTAACAATATTCCATATGGCGAATTTTTGAGAGTAAGAAGAATATGCTCACAGGAAGCAGAATGGCAAAAAAATAGTAGATCAATATCGAATAGATTTAAAAGACGAAATTACAATAAAAAATTGGTGGCAGCATGTGAACAAAAAACAGCACAATTGGAACGTTCAGATTTGATCACTAAAAAACAGCTTCCACCTAATATGGATTTGCCTAAACAAGAAATAAGGTTGATAACTACATACTCCACAGAAAACAAACAGATAAGAAACATACTAAGAAAAATTGGAATATCTTAACTCTGGATCCCACAGTTGCTAAAATAGTGGGAAATAATCCTAGTATAACATTTCGCAGAGCAACAAACTTAAAAGATATGTTGGTACACAACCATTTCAGGAGTAAAACAAAACAGTCAACATGGCTACAAAGTACGGGATTTTACAAATGTGCTAGTTGCAAAGTATGTACCATAGCCAAAAATACCAAAGAAATTGAAATGGCGAACAAGAAAACATGGAAAATTAAACAGAGAATAACCTGCAAGAGCCAATTTGTGATTTATATAGTGGAGTGTCCCTGCCCGCTCAGATATGTGGGCAGTACCATATGTGATCTAAAGAAAAAGAATACTAGAACATGTGAGGGCAACAGTGAACGTTGGCAGAAGTAATGCCATAGCAAAACATATGGAGAAAGAACATGGTGGGAATTGGAAATTGTTAACCTTTTTTGCCGTGGAACAGGTGGAACATCAAGTCCGAGGTGGAGACAGAGAAAAAATCTTACGGCAAAAGGAATCTAGACACATACTCAACTTTCGAACTCTGACCCCGAGAGGGCTAAATCAAGATGAGGAGCTTCACTCACATTTGTGATGCACACAAAAGCACTTTAGATCGAAAGAAATCTGATGACACATTATGTCGTGTGCACTGACATTGCATGTGATCTGACAATAATGATATAAATTTAACCTCCGTTGCAGTGAACGTTGACAGAAGTAATGCCATAGCAAGGTCTCGGCTGAGACTGAAATGCGTTGGGGTTGTGTGTTGGCAGCTTTTGGAAATTAAACACCCTTGAACTACTAATGGATAATTGGTGCATTATTGTTTTTTACTAAACGGAGCAGCGAGTGCGGTGAGACTAATCCCTGTCAAAAGGGATATTGTGGCGACATTTGGAACGGCTTGGTCCTGCCGTACTCTACACGCACCACCAGAGAGGCGCCCAACAGTCAGGAAACGGGACTATGCGGAAAGGAATATATATATATATATGAATTATTATGTATGTGTGTTTATCTTTTTAATTAAGTTTATTTATTATATTTTATTAAATTTAAATTAAATCTACTTTATTTTGTTATAATAATTTTATTATTTAACATATTTAATATTTTTTTTAATTTTATATATATATATATATATATATATGTATATTCACTGAAAAAACCATAGGTTTTAGGGACAGTTATAGTTAGTTGGACATTTCACTCGTACAAAACCATAGAAATTCCCCCGTTATAGTTAGTTCAGCTAACTATAACTCGCGCCCCGCAATGCACTGCTGATGACGTCACATATTACATCACTCATGACATGGTCAGTGACATCACTGATGACATCACTGATGACATTTCAAATGAAATCACTGATGACATCATCCAGTGACTGTGTGTTTCTGTAAAGTTTAAATATGTTTAATATATATAGGGAAAGGCGTATTGAAGAATGAGTGGGTGTTTAAGTGTCTGAATGGATGATTTAATACGTGCGTGACTGACTCTACAAGTGAGTGATTAAACGTATCTTACTGAATGCATGGGTTAGTGACTAAACTGTGTGAATGTCTGTATCCGTCTGTTTGTTGGTGTGTAAGTGGATGCATGGATTTGCGAATAGCTACATGAGTGTCTATATGGGTTATTGATTGGTTCTCTGAGTATCTGTATGGCTGCCTGAGTGTTTGTGTGGGTGGGGTGTGTGTGACTCTGTACATAGATGTGTGAGTGGGTGATTCACTGGGTGCATGATTTCAAGAGTGCATCTGTGATGGACTGCTTGGGTGGGTGAGTGTGTGTATGGGTGTGTTAGTGAGTGAATGTATATCTCAGTGGTACATGTGCGAGTAACTACATATGTAAAAGGCAGTATATATGTGTGTTAGAGTATTTAAATGGCTATAAGTGAGAGTGTGTGATTGTGAGAGTGGCTGTATGGATGCGTGTGTGCTTGTATCAGTTATTGTATAAGAGCGTAAGAATGTGCTAGTATTTGTATGAGTAAGTGAGCTGGTGTGTGTATAACTGTATAGGTGAGTAAATGGGTGTGTGATTAATTTTTGCATGACTGACTAGGTGTGTGAGTACCTCTATGGATGATTGGCGGTGTGTGAGTGTTTATATAGGTGTATGAGTGCATATGATAGTCCTGTACTGAGTGACTGTAAGTATGAGTGACTGTACGGGTGAGTGAGTAGATGTGTGTGTGTAGACCTAAGAATCAGTGAGTGGGTATGTAGTTATTGGTATTGGAGTGTGTATGGTTTTGAGAATGGCAGTCTGTAATTTAGAGTGGGTGTATCAAAAGCTATATTAGGGTGTGAGAAGATGCATGAAATTATCACATGGATGATGTCATCAGTGATGTCATTTGAGATGTCATCAGTGATGTCATGAGTGATGTCACTGACCATGTCATGAGTGATGTAATATGTGACGTCATCAGCAGTGCATTGCGGGGCGCGAGTTATAGTTAGCTGAACTAACTATAACGGGGGAATTTCTATGGTTTTGTACGAGTGAAATGTCCAACTAACTATAACTGTCCCTAAAACCTATGGTTTTTTCAGTGAATTTCAAAGGTTTTTTAAATGCTAATTTCTAACTATAACGTGTCTGAAACCTATGGTTTTTTCAGTGAATTTCAAAGGTTTTTTAAATGCTAATTTCTAACTATAACGTGCCTGAAACCTATGATTTTTTAAGTGAATTTCAAAGGTTTTTTAAATGCTAGTTTCTAACTATGCCTACAGAGGTAGGACATGTGAAGAAAGAAGAAAAACGCGCAGAAAGAAGCAAAAGAAATGCAGAAAGAAGCAACAGAAGTCCACAAAGACGAAGAAAAGTGCAGGAAGAAGCAAAAGATGTGCAGAAAGAACCAACAGAGGAGCAGAAAGAGGCCATGTTGCAAAATCATCCTGTGCCCACAACTTTTTCAGACAGGTACTGGTGGTAACTGACTCTGACTAACCAGAGTCAGTGCTATGCTAAAAGACACTTAGAATACAGTGAAAACACCTACATACGCTAGGGAACACTATGCGTTGGGGTACCCCTGTGATTAGCATGACCTCCTCTGTAAGTCCCTAGTACATAATAGGGCAGGGGATTAAAACTACCTCTTAAAACGCGTAGTGCAAACGCGCCCCGTGGCGCGTTTTAAGTTGCGGGATTAAGTCCCCTTGAATCCTGAGGGTTCCTGGGGCCCAGCTAGCCCCCAGGTACCTACAGTTAGGACCACAGAGCTGAGTTGCAGAGAGGCGTTCCGAGGCCACGCACCTTTTTTCACCTCTCTGCAACGCAACTCTGTTGTGCTTACTGAAGGTACCTGGTGGGCTAGTTGGCCCCAGGGTCCCTCAGGATTCAAGGGGCGTGTTTGCGCACATGTCACCTGAGGCCCCGCCCCCTCCCTTCACCACTGTGCAAACGCGCCCCGTGGCGCGTTTTAAGTTGGGGGATTAGGTCACCTTGAATCCTGAGGGTCCCTGGGGCCCAACTAGCCCACCAAGTACTTCCAGTAAGCACCACAGGCCTGCGTTGCAACGCCTGTAACAAATTGTGTAGTTGTGTTTAGGTAGTGAAGGGGTCGTGCTGGGGGAGTGTTTTAGGGTTTAGGGTATTACAGTGGTGTTTGGGTAGTGTAGGGGGTTGTGCTGGGGGTAGTGTTTTAGGGTTTAGGGTAGTGCAGTGGTGTTTGGGTAGTGTAGGGGGTCGTGCTGGGGGTAGTGGTTTAGGGTTTAGGGTAGTGCAGTGGTGTTTGGGTAGTGTAGGGGGTACTGCTGGGGGTAGTGTTTTAGGGTTTAGGGTAGTGCAATGGTGTTTGGGTAGTGTAGGGGGTACTGCTAGGGGTAGTGTTTTAGGGTTTAGGGTAGTGCAGTGGTGTTTGGGTAGTGTAGGGGTTCATGCTGGGGGTATTGTTTTAGGGTTTAGGGTAGTGCAGTGCTGTTTGTGTAGTGTAGGGGGTAGTGTTTTTAGGGTTTAGGGTAGTGCAGTGGTGTTTGTGTAGTGTAGGGGGTCGTGCTGGGGGTAGTGTTTTAGGGTTTAGGGTAGTGCAGTGGTCTTTGTGTAGTGTAGGAGGTCGTGTTTTAGGGTTTAGGGTAGTGCAGTGGTGTTTGGGCAGTGTAGGGGGTCGTGCTGGGGGTGGTGTTTCAGGGTTTAGGGCAGTGCAGTGGTGTTCGGGCAGTGTAGGGGTCTTGCTGGGGGTGGTGTTTCAGGGTTTAGGGCAGTGCAGTGGTGTTTGGGTCGTGCAGGGGGTCATGCTGGGGGAGTGTTTTAGGGTTTAGGGCAGTGCAGTGGTGTTTAGGTAGTGTAGGGGGTCATGCTGGGGGACTGTTTTAGGGATTAGGGCAGTGCAGTGGTGTTCGGGCAGTGTAGGGGTCGTGCTGGGGGAGTGTTTTAGGGTTTAGGGCAGTGCAGTGGTGTTCGGGTAGTGTAGGGGGTCGTGCTGGGGGAGTGTTTGAGGGTTTATGGCAGTGCAGTTGTGTTCGGGTAGTGTAGGGGGTCGTGCTGGGGGAGTATTTTAGGGTTTAGGGTAGTGCAGTGGTGTTCGGGTAGTGTAGGGGGTCGTGCTGGGGGTTGTGTTTCAGGGTTTAGGGCAGTGCAGTGGTGTTCAGGCAGTGTAGGGGGTCGTGCTGGGGGTGGTGTTTCAGGGTTTAGGGCAGTGCAATGGTGTTCGGGCAGTGTATGGGGTCGTGCAGGGGCTGGTGTTTCAGGGTTTAGGGCTGTGCAGTGGTGTTCGGGCAGTATAGGGGGTCGTGCTGGGGGTGGTGTTTCAGGGTTTAGGGCAGTGCAGTGGTGTTTGGGCAGTGTAGGGGATCATGCTGGGGGTGGTGTTTCTGGGTTTAGGGCAGTGTAGTGGTGTTCGGGCAGTGTAGGGGGTCGTGCAGGGGGTGGTGAGTGAGGGTTTAGGGCAGTGCAGTGGTGTTCGGGCAGTGTAGGGGGTCATGCTGGGGGTAGAGTTTTAGGGTTTAGGGCAGTGCAGTGGTGTTCGGGCAGTATAGGTGGTCATGCAGGGTGGTGGTGTTTCAGGGTTTAGGGCAGTGCAGTGGTGCTCGGGCAGTGTAGGGGTCGTGCTGGGGGTGGTGTTTCAGGGTTTAGGGCAGTGCAGTGGTGTTCGGGCAGTGTAGGGTGTCGTGCTGGGGGTGGTGTTTCAGGGTTTTGGGCAGTACAGTGGTGTTCGGGCAGTGTAGGTGGTCTTGCTGGGGCTGGTGTTTCTGGGTTTAGTGCAGTGGTGTTCGGGCAGTGTAGGGGGTCTTGCTGGGGGTGGTGTTTCAGTGTTTAGGGCAGTGCAATGGTGTTCGCGCAGTGTAGGGGGTTTTGCTGGGGCTGATGTTTCAGCGTTTAGGGCAGTGCAGTGGTGTTCGGACAGTGTAGGTGGTCTTGCTGGGGCTGGTGTTTCAGGGTTTAGGGTAGTGCAGTGGTGTTCGCGCAGTGTAGGGGGTCGTGCTGGGGCTGGTGTTTGAGGGTTTAGGGCAGTGCAGTGGTGTTCGGGCAGTGTAGGGGGTCTTGCTGGGGCTGGTGTTTCAGGGTTTAGGGTAGTGCAGTGGTGTTCGGGCAGTGTAGGGGGTCGTGCTGGGGCTGGTGTTTGAGGGTTTAGGGCAGTGCAGTGGTGTTCGGGCAGTGTAGGGGGTCGTGCTGGGGCTGGTGTTTCAGGGTTTAGGGCAGTGCAGTGGTTTTCAGGCAGTGTAGGCGGTCGTGCTAGTGGTGGTGTTTCAGGGTTTAGGGCAGTGCAGTGGTGTTCGGGCAGTGTAGGGGGTCGTGCTGGGGGTGGTGTTTCAGGGTTTAGGGCAGTGCAGTGGTGTTCGGGCAGTGTAGGGTGTCGTGCTGGGGGTGGTGTTTCAGGGTTTTGGGCAGTACAGTGGTGTTCGGGCAGTGTAGGTGGTCTTGCTGGGGCTGGTGTTTCTGGGTTTAGTGCAGTGGTGTTCGGGCAGTGTAGGGGGTCTTGCTGGGGGTGGTGTTTCAGTGTTTAGGGCAGTGCAATGGTGTTCGCGCAGTGTAGGGGGTTTTGCTGGGGCTGGTGTTTCAGGGTTTAGGGTAGTGCAGTGGTGTTCGCGCAGTGTAGGGGGTCGTGCTGGGGCTGGTGTTTGAGGGTTTAGGGCAGTGCAGTGGTGTTCGGGCAGTGTAGGGGTCTTGCTGGGGCTGGTGTTTCAGGGTTTAGGGTAGTGCAGTGGTGTTCGGGCAGTGTAGGGGGTCGTGCTGGGGCTGGTGTTTGAGGGTTTAGGGCAGTGCAGTGGTGTTCGGGCAGTGTAGGGGGTCGTGCTGGGGCTGGTGTTTCAGGGTTTAGGGCAGTGCAGTGGTTTTCAGGCAGTGTAGGCGGTCGTGCTAGTGGTGGTGTTTCAGGGTTTAGGGCAGTGCAGTGGTGTTCGGGCAGTGTAGGGGTCGTGCTGGGGGTGGTGTTTCAGGGTTTAGGGCAGTGCAGTGGTGTTCGGGCAGTGTAGGGGGTCAAGCAGGGGGTGGTGTTTCAGGGTTTAGGGCAGTGCAGTGGTGTTCGGGCAATGTAGGGGTCGTGCTGGGGCTGGTGTTTCAGGGTTTAGGGCAGTGCAGTGGTGTTCGGGCAGTGTAGGGGGTCTTGCTGGGGGTAGTGTTTCAGGGTTTAGGGCAGTGCAGGGGTGTTCGTGCAGTGTAGGGGGTCGTGCTGGGGATGGTGTTTCAGGGTTTAGGCCAGTGCAGTAGTGTTCGGGCGGAGTAGGGGGTCGTGCAGGGGGAATGGTGTTTCAGGGTTTAGGGCAGTGCAGTGGTGTTCGGGCAGTGTAGTGGGTTATGCAGGGGTGGTGTTTCAGGGTTTAGGGCAGTGCAGTGGTGTTCGGGCAATGTAGGGGGTCGTGCTGGGGCTGGTGTTTCAGGGTTTTGGGCAGTGCAGTGGTGTTCGGGCAGTGTAGGGGGTCTTGCTGGGGGTGGTGTTTCAGGTTTTAGGGCAGTGGTGTTCGGGCAGTGTAGGGGGTCTTGCTGGGGGTGATGTTTCAGGGTTTAGGGCAGTGCAGTGGTGTTCGGGCAGTGTAGGGTGTCGTGCTGGGGTGGTGTTTCTGGGTTTAGGGCAGTGCAGTGGTGTTCGTGCAGTGTAGGGGTCGTGCACGGGGTGGTGTTTCAGGGTTTAGGGCAGTGCAGTGGTGTTCGGGCAGTGTAGGGGTTGTGCTGGGGCTGGTGTTTCAGGGTTTAGGGCAGTGCAGTGGTGCTCAGGCAGTGTAGGGGGTCGTGCTGGGGGTGGTGTTTATGGGTTTAGGGTAGTGCAGTGGTGTTCGGGCAGTGTAGGGGTCGTGCTGGGGCTGGTGTTTCAGGGTTTAGGGCAGTGCAGTGGTGTTCGGGCATTGTAGGGGGTCGTGCTGGGGCTTGTGTTTCAGGGTTTTGGGCAGAGCAGTGGTGTTCGGGCAGTGTAGGGGGTCGTGCTGGGGGTGGTGTTTCAGGGTTTAGGGCAGTGCAGTGGTGTTCGGGCAGTGTAGGGGGTCGTGCTGGGGGTGGTGTTTCAGGGTTTAGGGCAGTGGTGATCGGGCAGTGTAGGGGGTCTTGCTGGGGGTGATGTTTCAGGGTTTAGGGCAGTGGAGTGGTGTTTGGGCAGTGTAGGGGGTGTTGCTGGGGATAGTGTTTCAGGGTTTAGGGCAGTGCAGTGGTGTTTGGGCAGTGTAGGGGGCCGTGCTGGGGGTGGTGTTTCAGGGTTTAGGGCAGTGCAGTGGTGTTCGGGCAGTGTAGGGGGTCATGAAGGGGTGGTGTTTCAGGGTTTAGGGCAGTGCAGTGGTGTTCGGCAGTGTAGGGGGTCGTGCTGGGGGTGGTGTTTCAGGGTTTTGGGCAGTGCAGTGGTGTTCGAACAGTGTAGGGGTCGTGCAGGGGCTGGTGTTTCAAGGTTTAGGGCAGTGCAGTGGTGTTCGGGCAGTGTAGGGGGTCGTTCTGGGGGTAGTGTTTTAGGGTTTAGGGTAGTGCAGTGGTGCTTGTGTAGTGTAGGGGGTCGTGCTGGGGTAGTGTTGTAGGGTTTAGGGTAGTGCAGTGGTGTTCGGGCAGTGTAGGTTGTCTTGCTGGGGGTGGTGTTTCAGGGTTTAGGGCAGTGGTGTTCGGGCAGTGTAGGGGGTCTTGCTGGGGGTGATGTTTCAGGGTTTAGGGCAGTGCAGTGGTGTTCGGGCAGTGTAGGGGGTCTTGCTGGGGGTAGTGTTTCAGGGTTTAGGGCAGTGCAGGGGTGTTCGTGCAGTGTAGGTGTTCGTGCTGGGGATGGTGTTTCAGGGTTTAGGGCAGTGCAGTGGTGTTCGGGCAGTGTAGGGGGTACTGCACGGGGTGGTGTTTCAGGGTTTAGGGCAGTGCAGTAGTGTTCGGGCAGTGTAGGGGGTTGTGCTGGGGCTGGTGTTTCAGGGTTTAGGGCAGTGCAATGGTGTTCTGGCAGTGTAGGGGTCGTGCTGGGGATAGTGTTTCACGGTTTAGGGCAGTGCAGTGGTGTTCGGGCAGTGTAGGGGGTCATGCTGGGGCTGGTGTTTCAGGGTTTAGGGCAGTGCAGTGGTGTTCGTGCAGTGTAGGTGGTCGTGCTGGGGCTGGTGTTTCAGGGTTTAGGGCAGTGCAGTGGTGTTCGGGCAGTGTAGGGGGTCGTGCTGGGGGTGGTGTTTCAGGGTTTAGGGCAGTGCAGTGGTGTTCGGGCAGTGTAGGGGTTGTGCTGGGGGTGGTGTTTCAGGGTTTAGGGCAGTGGTGTTCGGGCAGTGTAGGGGGTCTTGCTGAGGGCGATGTTTTAGGGTTTAGGGCAGTGGAGTGGTGTTTGGGCAGTGTAGGGGGTCTTGCTGGGGATAGTGTTTCAGGGTTTAGGGCAGTGCAGTGGTGTTCAGGCAGTGTAGGGGGCCGTGCTGGGGGTGGTGTTTCAGGGTTTAGGGCAGTGCAGTAGTGTTCGGGCAGTGTAGGGGGTTGTGCTGGGGCTGGTGTTTCAGGGTTTAGGGCAGTGCAATGGTGTTCTGGCAGTGTAGGGGGTCGTGCTGGGGATAGTGTTTCACGGTTTAGGGCAGTGCAGTGGTGTTCGGGCAGTGTAGGGGGTCATGCTGGGGCTGGTGTTTCAGGGTTTAGGGCAGTGCAGTGGTGTTCGTGCAGTGTAGGTGGTCGTGCTGGGGGTGGTGTTTCAGGGTTTAGGGCAGTGCAGTGGTGTTCGGGCAGTGTAGGGGGTCGTGCTGGGGGTGGTGTTTCAGGGTTTAGGGCAGTGCAGTGGTGTTCGGGCAGTGTAGGAGGTCGTGCTGGGGGTGGTGTTTCAGGGTTTAGGGCAGTGGTGTTCGGGCAGTGTAGGGGGTCTTGCTGGGGGTGATGTTTCAGGGTTTAGGGCAGTGGAGTGGTGTTTGGGCAGTGTAGGGCGTCTTGCTGGGGATAGTGTTTCAGGGTTTAGGGCAGTGCAGTGGTGTTCGGGCAGTGTAGGGGGCCGTGCTGGGGGTGGTGTTTCAGGGTTTAGGGCAGTGCAGTGGTGTTCGGGCAGTGTAGGGGGTCGTGAAGGGGGTGGTGTTTCAGGGTTTAGGGCAGTGCAGTGGTGTTCGGGCAGTGTAGGGGGTCGTGAAGGGGTGGTGTTTCAGGGTTTAGGGCAGTGCAGTGGTGTTCGGGCAGTGTAGGGGGTCGTGCTGGGGGTGGTGTTTCAGGGTTTAGGGCAGTGCAGTGGTGTTCAAACAGTGTAGGGGGTCGTGAAGGGGCTGGTGTTTCAAGGTTTAGGGCAGTGCAGTGGTGTTCGGGCAGTGTAGGGGTCGTTCTGGGGGTAGTGTTTTAGGGTTTAGGGTAGTGCAGTGGTGCTTGTGTAGTGTAGCGGGTCGTGCTGGGGGTAGTGTTTTAGGGTTTAGGGTAGTGCAGTGGTGTTTGTGTAGTGTAGGGGGTCATGTTTTAGGGTAGTGCAGTGGTGTTTGGGTAGTGTAGGGGGTCGTGCTGGGGGTATTGTTTTAGGATTTAGTTTAGTGCAGTGGTGTTTGGGTAGTGTAGGGGATCGTGCTGGGGGTAGTGTTTCAAGGTTTAGGGTAGTGCAGTGGTGTTTGTGTAGTGTAGGGGGTCATGCTGGGGTAGTGTTTTAGGGTTTAGGATAGTGCAGTGGTGCTTGTGTAGTGTAGGGAGTCGTGCTGGGGTAGTGTTTTAGGGTTTAGAGTAGTGCAGTAGTGTTTTTGTAGTGTAGGGGTCATGTTTTAAGATGCAACGCTCCAATACCTGACCAGTCTGCACTACATAAAACTGCAAAAAACTAAAAATAAAAAGTGTTTTGCACACTTTTGTCATTGGGCTATATGTGGGCTACATCTGGGTAATATTTGTGCTACATTTGGGCTCTTTTTTCTCTGGTGGCCATCTTGGAAGACTTCTTTGTTATGAAGTTTCCTAATTTCCTCATTTACTGCAGTCTCCTCAGTAGGAAATGCTTTCAGTTTTTTACTTTGATTCCATCAAGAAGGCATTCAGATGTGTCTCACATTTGCCATAAATTCAGAATGTTAGCACTCTAGTTGCTCATTAGATCACTGTACTAAAGCTACTGCTCACCAGGGAGTTAACTGGAAGTCTGCTGCTGGTATTGAAAGTGATTGTTTCAGTCTGCATGTCAGAATTTTCTAATGAAATAGAAGAGGATTTGAGATCTCACTTAAAACATGCCCTCATTTTTCTTTCTGCAGCACTAACCATAATTTCTATTTAAAAAGAACCCCCTCATTTTGTTCCTTTTTAAATTAAATGTTTTAAGTATTAACGGTTTATTCCAATCAAGATGGCTTCCGGTGTGCCATACTTTTGTCATAAGTAAGGCTGTTAGCGCTCTAGTTGTTCTTTAGAACACTCTGGGAAGCTGCAGTAGAACACAAAGGCATCAACTGGCAGGCTGCTCCTGTTGAAATATAACAGGAAGATATTTGAGATCTCACTTGAAACATGTCCTAATTTTTCTTTCTATAGCACTAACCATAATTTCTATGACAAAATGAACCCCATCATTTTGTTCCTTTTAAATTAAATGTTTTAAGTGTTACCAGTTTATTCCAATCAAGATGGCTTCAGGTGTGCCATACTTTTGTCATAAGTAAGGCTGTTAGCACTCTAGTTGTTCTTTAGAACACTCTGGGAAGCTGCAGTAGAACACAAAGGAATCAACTGACAGTCTCTGCCCTTGTTGGATGTACATGTTTTACTGAGAATGTCAGACTTCATTCTCACATGACTGAGAAAGATAATGTGAATTTACAGAAAATATGCTCTCATTTTAGCTTCTGGAGCACCTTCCAAAACTGTATGGGACAAGCATGTGAAAATAGTTTTCTCTCAAACATGATTCATGATATCCCAGCAGAAGGTTTTTCACAGGGTAAAATTACCTTAGAACACACCACAATTCCTGAAATTAGTATGGTACCATCAACAAATGAATTCTAATGTAACTAAAGTCTGTTATCACCCTTAATAGTTCTCCTTTTGGTAACCCTCAAAATCTTTGATTCACTACAAGGCATTTCAATGGGGTACTATCATGTATATTGGTCTCAAGATGGCTGCCAGCAATTCCAGGATGAAGTGCTGACAGCCAATCAGATCTCACGATGACATGTGTGGTTAGGCTCCGCCCAGATATATATGTGTTTTTACTTTTGATTTTCTCAACAACTACTGAACGGATTTACACCATTTAACAAAAAGGGTTCTTTCTGAACCAAGAACTACCTCTTTGCCAAATTTGGTGTAATTCCGTTCAGCAGTTCGGGCTGTAGCCTTGCATAAAGTTTCCTATGGGAAATTGATTTTTTGACTCTTATTTTTTTAATTTCTCTCGCAACTACTGAACGGATTTACACCATTTAACAAAAGGGGTTCTTTCTGAACCAAGAACTACCTCTTTGCCAAATTTGGTGTAATTCCGTTCAGCAGTTCGGGCTGTAGCCGTGTCTAAAGTTTCCTATGGGAAAATGAATGGGGAAAACACGTTTTGGGACCCCCTTTTTCTCGGCCCCCGCTTGATGAATCACCCGAGACTTTCAGGGTAGGAGCGGACCGGAGCGGGCCATAAAGTTTGAAAATTTCGCGAAGATTCGTCAACCGGCAAGAGAGTTATTTCAAATAGAATGTCGCGGATTTCCTATGGAAAATAGGTCCTAACTATAACTATCTACTGGCAACCGCCAGTAGATAATATATATATATATATATATATATATATATATATATATATATATATATATATATATATATATATATAAAATTCGATATTCTGTACAACTATATTTTTACATCAATATTCTTTTCTCGATATTTTTGTACTTACCTGTTTAAGTATAGGAGTCGATATTTTTGCATTCTATATTTTTACATCGATATTTTTTACTTCTATATTTTTAACTTTGATAGTTTGTCTGTAGAACCCTGTGCAGCAGCTGCATAGCACAGTGAGAGGGCCCAACCTGTAAACTCCCTTGGACCGCCAGGGTTGCGGATTACTGTAGCGACCGGCTGCCTGTGGGTCTCCTGCCGTGGACTTCCTGAGCGGCGGGGCTGCATTCTCGTGCGGCTCTCCTGCCGGCGGTGGCATTGGTGACTGGGCACGGCCCACCTGAGGATTACCAGTGCAGCATGCGGTCCGCTGGGGATGCTGGTGTGGCGAACGGGTCGTGCCTCACTGAGAGCCTTGCTGGTGTGCGCAGTGGCTCCTACATACCTGCTGGGACCCACATGGTGGTGAGCCCCTGGTGCAGACCTCCTGGTGTTTGAGGTCTCTATAGCTGCAGGGACTATTGCAGTAAACTGGGTCCTGCATGGGGCAGCCCAGTCTTTGGCCCCAGGTGAGGGCAGGGTGGTCACGCTTCCACTCCTGAGTAGTGCTGCGCAGACTGACAATTTCTTACAGCTGGGAGGTGTAGGGGCCCTGTCACCTGTTGGACACTGAAGGGCATCTCACCACTTCTCCTTCACACCCGGATTTTGAGGACAACAGTCACCTGAATCGTGAGCCCCTCGGGTATGCTGTATTGAGTTTGGTGCTTTGGTGCCAGTGAGGCCTGCTACTTTGGACTCATCCCCCATTTTTCTCCTCTGCCCTGTGGACTTACACCTGGAACTTTATGAGTCTGTGGAGTGTCTGCTGTGGCCTGAGGGGGCACGACTTCTCGTGCTGCCGGGGTAGGTCACCCTCTGCAAGCGGGTCATACATTGGAACCCCCACTTTTCTGGTACCTTACCACTGCTGACTTGCCCCTGACACACCAGTGTCTAACCTGCGGGTGCACCTACAGACCATGGGCTGCCTAGTACCTCCTGTCATCATGGGGAAGGGCCCCCTGTATCTATGTAATCAAAGACTGACAAGTATGGGACCCCCGCCCACGTGTCTCCTGCCTCCTCCACTATGAGGACACCTAGTCCTCCCTGTGACCCCACTGGGGAGGCAGCAGCTGTTACTGAGCCTGATCCTTTGGTGACATTTGAGGCCCATGCGTCTTCTTCCCAGGATACATAGGGGGAATATTGAGACTTGGCCCTCTCAGGGAATACTTCGATGTCCATCAGACTTCACAAATCTCCTGAGTCAGCAGCAATTCATCCTTCTTCCTCTGGAATCCTCTGATGGAGAGGCATAGTGTGTGAGCCCAGTGAGGTGAAATTTTGTGGTTTGTTGTCATGTTTGGGGGATGAAAGATGCTTCTGGGGAAGTATGGGGTGGGGTGGGTTATTGAGGGGACTGTTTAGGGTGGTGAGACCCGTTTGTCCATGTGTGTTTCTTTTTAGTTTAGGTGAGCTGCGACCTCTTGCCCTTTCATTTCCACTGCATGCCCACTTCGCCCATTCCCTGGCCTTTATGAATGTTCATTGTTATGTTGGTTCTCAAGATAATTACAAGGAATGCAAGGCCCTTAATAACCATATTAGATACTTTGAAGTTCTGGGGTTTGTGAAGCGGCATGCACCTGATGTTCTCCTCTTGCAGTTGACTCATCTCCTCGGTTCCCCATGCTCCTTTTTGGTCCACTATGAGGATGATAGGGTATACCATGGCGGTTAGGAGAAAGGATCCCGGGGTTGGCTATCCTGATCCACAGGCACCTCCCTATGGTGGTCACTCATTGCACCTCAGAACCTCATGGCAGGCTTGTCATGGTTGATGGGTCAATTGATGGTCAGCCATAACACTTGCTGAGCATTTATGTACCTTCCCAACTTCCTGGCCCCACACTTCACACATTACAAAGGGTGCTGGTGGGGAGCTTCAAAGGGGTCACCATTGTAGGCGGAGACTTTAATATGCTGATGTCCCCAGTTTGGGATAGCTCAAAGCTTCTGGCCAGTACTGGACCCTCAAATACCCGGCTCATGGATTGAATATCTGTCCTTGACCTATGTGATGTATGGCGAACCTGGTACCCTCATTCCCTAGCATACATGCAGATGCTCTGCTGCTCATAAACTTAACTCACACAATGACTATGTCTTCATGCTAGCTACAGATGTGCTCCTCACCGGTGGTGCGGGGATCCTACAGCGAGGTCTTTCTGAACCCCGCGTCACTGTCCATCTGGGTCATGAGGTTCAGGGTGAGCATCCGGTGTGGTGCCTTAGTGCCTGGCACCTCATGGACACGACTGTGGTTGACTGCCTCTTACAGGAGCTGCTTTCCTTCCTGGAACTCAATGTTCGATCCGTGGGCTCTCCTGGGACTCTTTGGGCCTCCAGTAAGGCCTATATGAGGGGTATAGTGCATGCATATTTTTGTAATGGGATCAGCAGGAGTTGCTGCAGGCTAAAGGGCTCAAACTCTGTATCACTCAAGTAGAGGGGGCATCTGCTGTGGAACCAGTTGAGCCTTGTCAACTTGCCCTGGATTGGCTTTCACTGTGCCAACTGAGCCTCGACGAGTTTCAGCAATGCTGGATTGCCTCCCAAAGCAGATTGTACAGCTGGGGCAACAAATCAAGCAAACAATTATACTGGTTGGCCTCCTGCGGTCATCCGGGTCCCTGACCTCAGGTTGTTTACAGAAACTAGTCGCATTGCTGCAGCTTTCACTGATTATTATAGTGCACTGTATGCACGCTGTCCTTGGCCCCAGCATGAGTTTTCCTCCCCTTGTTTACAGACCTCCCTCTCTTCTCGCTCACGCCCGATGATGCAACTGTGCTATATGAACCCTTTTTACTTGCTGACGTTAAATCTGCCCTTTCTGATTTGAATTCGGTCTAAATGCCAGGTCCAGATGGTTTTCCTGTGCAATATTATAAGAGGCTTAGGACTCCATTGCTGCCTGACTTATTGGCACTGTACATTGAAGCTATTTCTAATGGCCAATTTTAAGTGACGGCACCCAGACACCCCCAAAGCACTTATAGAAGAGTTTGTTGAACTTACTCAGGAAGAAGTTAGTACTACCCTCCTCAAAATTAAATCAGGTTCCTCCGTCAACCCTGTTTCACCCCACATCCTATCATTGCTGGCCCCAGTGCTTCTCAAAAGTCTTACTGACATTTTTAACATGTCCTTAACTCAAGCAACGGTCCCTGTTAAATGGAAAGAAGCCAAGGTCAAGCCTGTTCTCAAAAAACAGTCAGCCGATCACAAAGAGCCCAGCAACTATCGGCCCATCTCCCTACTTCCCTATTTTGGAAAGGTACTTGACTCTCTTGTCAGCAAACAGCTAACAACCCATTTAGAAAGCCACAAACTGTTGGACCCCTCTCAGTCAGGCTTTAGGGCTGGCTACAGAACTGAAACCTCTCTGGTGGAGGTAGTCGACAATATAAGACTTGCCCAGGACCTCGGGCAGTCAGCCATGATTGTCCTGTTAGACCTGTCGGCTGCCTTTGACACCATCTCCCACAGTATATTAGAACAACGACTGTGGGAGATGGGCATCAGAGGAACAGGCCTAAGCTGGCTCAGACGCTACCTAAAAGACCGAACTACCATCGTACAGCTAGGCACCCTAGTCTCCTGCAGCCGGATGGTAGACAAGGGAGTCGCCCAGGGATCAATACTTAGTCCCATGCTTTTCAACCTTTATGTTGCACCCCTGTCCAAAGTGATCAGATCCTATGGGTTTGACACATTGTCATACGCTGACGATACCCAGCTATTAATCACTCTCGGTCCCAATCTGACTGATACTAGAATTAGATTAAAAAACTGTATGGCTCATATTAACTTCTGGATGCAAGCTAGCCTTCTTCAGCTTAATTCCAGTAAGACTGAGATCATCCTATTTGGAAAGGCTCATGAACTCTGGTCCAATGACTGGTGGCCCCAAAGTCTTGGCCCCTCTCCATCTCCTAAACCCACGGTGCGTAACTTTGGAGTAAAAATCGACGACACGCTATCCATGAAAGATCATGTAAACCAAATAATAAGCACCTGTTATGGGTTAATGAGGAGCCTACGTAAGATCTTCCAATGAATTCCATTAGAGTCAAGAAAACTGCTTGTCCAGGGCTTAATCATCAGTCGTCTTGACTATGGAAATGCTCTGATGGCCTCAATTAACGAAGAGCTTGTCACCAGACTCCAAGTTTTGCAGAACACAGCTGCCAGACTGGTACTAAACCTTCCACCTCGGTCCCCATCTGCGCCCAGTCTGAAAGCTCTCCACTGGATCCCAATTAGGAAATGGATCCGTTTTAAGATTAGTTGTCTGGAACACAAGACCTTGTATGGAAATGGGCCAAGTTACCTGGCCAAGAAACTAAACTGGTATCTTCCTCACAGGAATCTTAGGTCTGGAACTAAACATCTTCTTACTCCACTCAGGGTGCATACTGCCAGGCACGGTGGCCAATCATTTTGCCATCTAGCCCACTGTTTTTGGAACAAACTCCCATTGCAGCTTCGCACAATTTCAGATCACAAACAGATCTGGAAAAAGCTTAAAACCGGGCTATTCTGACTGCCCACCCTCCTCCTATTCAGCCGTCTATCCTCGCCTTCACCAGCATTCGCTACAGCACTTTGAGACCCCTCCAGGTGATATGTGTGCTTAATAAAACCCATGACTATGACTATGACTAAGTGGAGCTGAACAAAGCCATGAATGTGGTCCTTCATAAGTCAGAGCATCCTCCAGAGTCTTGTGCATCGCACCGCCCAATCTCCCTCATTAATACTGAACTTAAGCTTTATGCCAAAGTGCTTGCTAACCACCTCCTTCATATAGTCCCCACACTGGTCCATTTGGACAAATGCTGCTTCATGCCTCATCGCGGGATTCGTCACTGTATCCAGCGGGTGCAAGCGCTACGGCCCGGCTCTAACTCCTTTCTCCTCATTGATTTCAAAAAGGCTTACGACTCTGTTGACTGGGACTTCCACTGGGATTTATTGGCTTGGATGGGATTTGTGCCCTGGTTAGTCAGATTTTTGCAAACATTGTACAAAGGCTCAATGGCAAGGACCCGACTGAATGGGGCTCTCTCCCGGGTATTTCTGATTCAAAGGGGCACTAGGTAGGGTTGTCCTCTGTCTCCTCTCCTGTTCAGCCTTGTGATTGTTACCTGGGAACGTGGGTCTGCTGTGATGAACAGATACATGGATTCTGGTAGGGAGGTAATGCGCTGGAGGACCGCATTGCACTCTACAACGACGATGCGGTCCTCTTTCTGCACGACCCCTTGTTGTCAGACCCTCGAGCTCATTATGTGCTCGCTCTCTACAGCCAAGTGTCCGGGCTCCAGATAAATCACTCCAAATGCATGATGATCCCATTGATGGGCCCCTTGCAGGATCATGGCTAGCGGGGCTTTATACCTCTTTATCAATCAATCATGTCATTTGTAAAGCGCACTACTCACCCGTGAGGGTCTCAAGGCGCTGGGGTGGGGAATGCTGCTACTGCTCGAAAAGCCAGGTCTTGAGGAGTTTTCTGAAGGTCAGCAGGTCTTGGGTCTGCCGTAGGTGGATGGGGAGGGTGTTCCAGGTCTTGGCGGCGAGGTGGGAGAATGATCTGCCACCGGAGGTCGCTCTTCGGAAGCGGGGGACAGTGGCGAGGGCGAGGTCGGCGGAGCGGAGCTGGCGGGTGGGGGTGTAGAAGCTGAGTCGTCTGTTGAGGTACGTTGGTCCGGCGTTGTGGAGTGCCTTGTGTGCGTGGGTGAGGAGTTTGAAGGTTATCCTCTTGTTGACCGGGAGCCAGTGCAGGTCTCTCAGGTGGGGTGTGATGTGGCTGTGGCGAGGGATGTTGAGGATCAGGCGTGCAGAGGCATTCTGGATGCGTTGGAGCCGTCTCAGGAGTTTGGCCGAGGCTCCTGCGTAGAGGGCGTTTTCGTAGTCCAACCTGCTGCTGACGAGGGCCTGGGTGACCGTCCTTCTCGTTTCAGTGGGGATCCACTTGTAGATCCTGCGGAGCATGCGGAGGGTGTTGAAGCAGGCGGAGGAGACGGCGTTGACCTGTTTAGTCATGGAGAGGGTGGAGTCGAGGATGACCCCTAGGTTGCGTGCGTGGTCGGTGGGTGTTGGGGCGGTTCCCAGTGCGGTCGGCCACCAGGAGTCGTCCCAGGCCGAAGGGGTGGATCCGAGGATGAGGACCTCCGTCTTGTCCGAGTTCAGCTTCAGTCGGCTGTTCCTCATCCATTCAGCAACGGCCTTCATTCCTTCGTGGAGGTTGGTTTTGGCGGTGTGGGGGTCCTTGGTGAGGGAGAGGATCAGCTGGGTGTCATCGGCATAAGAGATGATGTTGAGGTCGTGCCGACGGGCGACGTGGGCGAGCGGTGCCATGTAGATGTTAAACGGAGTTGGGCTGAGGGAAGAGCCCTGGGGTACGCCGCAGATGATCTCGGTGGCTTCGGAGCGGAAGGGGGAAGGCAGACGCTCTGTGTTCTGCCGGAGAGGAAGGAGGTGGTCCAGTCCAGGGCCTTCTCTTGGATCCCGGCGTTGTGGAGGCGTGTTTGTAGTGTGTGGTGGCAGACCGTGTCGAAGGCGGCTGACAGGTCCAGGAGGATGAGGGCCGCCCGTTTCTCCATTGTCCAGCAGGGACTTGATGTCATCGGTGGCGGCGATGAGGGCAGTCTCGGTGCTGTGGTTGCTGCGGAACCCGGACTGGGAAGGGTCCAGGATGTTGTTCTCCTCGAGGTAGCGGGTCAGTTGTTTGTTGACGGTCTTCTCGATGACCTTTGCCGGAACGGGAGCAGGGAGATGGGCCGGAAGTTCTTGAGGTCCTTGGGGTCCGCCTTGGGTTTCTTGAGTAAGGCGTGCTTCCAGCTCTCCGGGAAGGTTGCTGTCTCGAAGGAGGTGTTAATGACTTTCCGGAGATGGGGTGCGATGGCTGTGCTGGCTTTGTTGAAGATGTGGTGTGGGCATGGGTCTGACGGAGATCCGGAGTGGATGGTGTTCATGATCTTGATGGTGTCGTTGTCGTTGATGTTGGTCCAGGAGAGCAGGCGGTTGGTGCGGATGGTGGTCGTGGGGGCAGAGGTCTCAGTGGTTGTCGTGGCGGTCGTGGCGTTGAAGCTGTCATGGATGTCTGCGATCTTACGGTGGAAGAAGGTGGCCAGCGAGTCGCACAGGTCTTGCGAGGGTGGGACGTCGTTGGTGTTGGAGCTGGGGTTGGAGAGTTCCTTCACGATGTTGAAGAGCTCTTTGCTGTTGTGCGCGTTGTTGTCTAGGCGGTCTTTGAAGGAGGCCCTTTTGGTGGATCTGATGAGGTGATGGTGACTGCGGGTGGCGTTCTTGTGGGCTGCGTGGCTGTCCGGTGTTCGTTCACGGAGCCAGATCTTCTCCAGCTTTCGGCAGGTTTGCTTGGAGGCCCGGAGGTCTTCAGTGAACCAGCTGGCTTTCTTGTTGGTGTGACTGTTGGAGGGTTTCTTGATCGGGGCGAGGGTGTTGGCGCAGTCGTTGATCCACTGTCTGAGGTTGCGGGCGGCGGTGTCGGGGTCGGTGGGGTCGGCGGGTGGGCTCTGGGCGAGGGTGGTGGTTAGTTGGTCTTCGGTGACTTTGCTCCAGCAGCGGCGGGGCATCTGTTGGGTGCGGTGGTGCGTGGTGGGTTTCTTGAAGGTGAAGTGGATGCAGCGATGGTCTGTCCAGTGGAGTTCGGTGGTGTGGTTGAAGGAGACGTGGGGGCTTGCGGAGAAGATGGGGTCAAGCGTGTGACCGGCGGAGTGGGCGGGTGTTGTGACGGAGTTGTCTGAGTCCGAGGTTGGCTAGGTTGTCGATCAGGGTGGTGGAGTTGGTGTTGTTGTTGTTCTCGAGGTGGAAGTTCAGGTCCCCGAGGAGGATGTAGTCCGTGGAGGCGAGGGCGTGTGTGCTGACGAAGTCGGCGATGGAGTCGCTGAACTGTGGTCGGGGTCCGGGGGTCTGTAGACGAGGTTCCTCTGAGGGTGGTGTTGGGATCGGTGTGGATCTGGAAGTGCAGGTGTTCGGCGGTGCTGAGGGTGTCGTCGGTGTTGGTCGAGACTCTGAGAGTGTTCTTGTGGACGATGGCGATTCCTCCTCCTGCTCCGTTGGTGCGGTCCCTGCGGGTGATCTTGTAGCCTTCCGGGACGGCTATGGCTATGTCGGGTGCCGAGGCGGGGTTCAGCCAGGTCTCCGTCAGGAAGGCGACGTCTGGGGAGGTTGAGTCGAGTAGGTCCCAGAGTTCAACAGCGTGTTTGCGGGCGGAGCGGGTGTTGAGAAGGATGCATCTGAGGTGGTTGGGTTCTTTCCTGGTCGGCGGCATGGTGGGGCGGATGCTTGTGAAGCTGCAGTTCTGGCAGGTGAAAGCTCCGTGGGTGCGCTTCGGGCGGCCAGGAAGCAGGTGTGTGATCGTCCGGTGTTGAGTGCGTGGAGGGATCTGGCATCGTAGCGGTGTCGGGCGTCGTGGCGTTCACGGGGTCCAGGGGTCCTGGCACTGGGCGCGGTCCAGGCGCGGACGGGCGCAGACGGGCTTGCCGTCGGCGCACCAGCGGCGCGCCCGTTGCGCGGCCGCTGCGCGATCTCCATATGAGGGGATGTGGGAGGGAGGAGCAGCTGGGAGGCGGGAGCGGGGCGGCGAGGTGGAATGCAGGGGGCGGGGCCGCAGGGACGCAGCGGCGGGAAAAACAGGCGGGGACCGCGGGAGAACTGGGCACAGGAAGGAAAAACAAGTTTAGGCAAGAAAACAAGTACAGGCACAAGGGAATAAAAACAAGTCTGGGCAAGAAAGCAAGTTAGGCACAGGGGGAAAAAAACAAGTCTGGGCAAGAAAGCAAGTTAGGCACGGGGGAAAAAACAAGTCTGGGCAAGAAAGCAAGTTAGGCACGGGGAAAAAACAAGTCTGGGCAAGAAAGCAAGTTAGGCACAGGGGGAAAAAAACAAGTCTGGGCAAGAAAAGCAAGTTAGGCACAGGGGGAAAAACAAGTCTGGGCAAGAAAGCAAGTTAGGCACAGGGGGATAAAAACAAGTCTGGGCAAGAAAGCAAGTTACGCACAGGGGGAAAGAAACAAGTCTGGGCAAGAAAGCAAGTTAGGCACAGGGGGAAAAAACAAGTCTGAGCAAGAAAGCAAGATAGGCACAAGGGGATAAAAACAAGTCTGGGCAAGAAAGCAAGTTAGGCACAGGGGGAAAAAAACAAGTCTGGGCAAGAAAGCAAGTTAGGCACAGGGGGAAAAAACAAGTCTGGGCAAGAAAGCAAGTTAGGCACAGGGGGATAAAAACAAGTCTGGGCAAGAAAGCAAGTTAGGCACAGGAGGAAAAAAACAAGTCTGGGCAAGAGGAAAGTACAGGATTAGGCAAAAACAATGCAGGCAGAGCCGTGCAGCAGCGTGGGGAGCGACCTGCCTGCGACCAATCCCTTTATAGGTTGAGTTTTCTCTATTTTGGCATCTACATCTCCTTTATTCCTGTCTTGGCGTGGTCTCGCTGATTATAACACCTTTGGTAGCATGCATGATGAAAAATCTTGAACGCTGGTTCTCCTTACCCCTCAATCTCATGGGAAGGATTGTGCTTTTTAAAATGATGGTCATGGCTCCCCATTAAGTTACCTTTTTTTTGGCGGGTGGGGGGATGTAAGCCCGGCGTCGGGAGTACTTACATTTTTCTCCCTGATAATTGGGATGAACAGATGAAAGTATTATAATCAGAGATATAATTCTAGCCTATCCACTGTGGAGCCCCATGCAACATCAAAAACTGATTGGAGGGACAGGGGGTTCTCGGAGAAGTGAACTGTTACTGCATTATGATATAGTGCTCTTTAAAGAGGTGTGTCTTTAGCTCGCTCCTGAGCAGGGTTTGTGAGCCCCTGATAGATGCAGGAATGCTGTTTCAGATCCTGGGTGCATTGATAGAGAAGGTCTGCATCTGCCATCTAGTTTTTCCTTTTTGCACATTATTGCCTCCAGTCTGATGGTGCCAGGTAAACCCTCATCTGGCTTGTTCCCTTTTAACTCTGTCCTATTTACGAGTGTGATTTGTGTACATTACCTGACTGTTCCTTCCTAACTCCAGACTTTGCGTTCTCATACATTCGGTCTGTCTCATGCCTTCTGTTTGTGTTTTCTTGTCTCCAATCTGTGTGTTCTTGCGTCCTGTGTCCTCATGCTTCCTGTCAGTGTGTTTTTGCATCTTGTCTGTGCCCTCATGCCCTCTGTCTGTGAGCTTTTGCCTACTGTCTGTGTGTCCTTGCCTCCTGTCTATGTGGTTGTGCCTACTGTCTTTGTGCCCCTGCCTCCTGTCTGTGCCCTCATGCCTCCTAACTATGTGTTCTTGCCTCCTGTCTGTGTCCTCATGCCTCCGGCCAGTGTCCCCATGCCTACTGACTGTGTCTTCATGCCTCCTGTCTGTGCACTCATGCCTCCTGTCATTGTGTTCATGCCTCCTGACTGTGCTTTCATGCCTCCTGTCAGTGTGAACATGCCTCCTGACTTTGTTCATGCCTTCTGACTGTGTGTCCATGCCTCCTGTCTGTATCCTCAGGGCTCTTGTCTGTGTCCTCAGGCCTCATGTCTGTCTTCTCAGGCCTCTGTATCCTCAGGCCTCCTGTCTGTGTCTTCGTTCCTCCTGTCTGTTCTTCAGGCCTCCTGTCTGTTCTTCAGGCCTCCTGTCTGTGCCCTCATACCTCCTGTCTGTGCCCCTATGCCTCCTGTCTCAGTCTTCAAGCCTCATGTGTGGACACTCACGCTTCATGTCACTGCGGACACGCCTTGTCTATGCTGTCTATGAGTCTTTTGTCTGCTCTTGCCTGCCCCCAGTGTTTGAGTCCTTGAGCTTCCTGACTTTTCCACCTACACAACTCCAACTCCCCCCGCATCCTGTATTTGTGTCTTCCATCCTCCAGCCTGAGTGACACCAGGCCCCCTATCTGTGCATCTAAAGCCTCCTGTCTGTGCCTCTTGTCAGCATGTCTCGGTGTCTAGTGCCTTGGTGAATTGGGACAGTTGCCACTGTTGCAGCAGAGAGCGGGCAGCTTTATGTCTCTGATGGACTTTGCCCCTGAGCTGATGGTGTGTGGGGAGAGCCTGGTACTTGCCAGGAGAGCTCATGGCTCCCATTAATGCACCACAAGCTGCTCCTACCTAGTTTCCAATAATGCACTTATAGCATCTTTCTGGGGTCTGAGGTGACTACAGTGTGCTGCTTGTGCCTCTCTCAGCTCCAAAATGACAATTACATCAGTCCTATGCCAGCTACTCCTTGGGCTCCCAGACGCATCCCTCCCTGGTCTCTCCCACCACATACTCTGCCTTTACCAATGTTTTTTCCAGTCACCTTGGTTTGGGTACAGTTTTGGACTTTTGGTTTGGGCCTCCCATGTTCTGTTTCATCTGTGACATTAATTTACTTTATGTGCATTTGTTCTGATCTTTGGCCTATGTTTTTTACCCTTTAGGTTCTGACCTTTGACTTTGAACTTGTGCTTCTAACCATTTCCATTTGCTTTTGATCTTCTGCTTCTGATCTGTGACAGTTGCTTATGGATATTTTCATTTGTTTTTAGTGAAATAAGCATCCAAATATTCACTTCTTCTGCAATCTGAACAAACTCGAACATTAACCTGCATTGAGTACTGCAGATGTAATGCCTCCCTTTTGTGAATGTTGAACACTTTAGATAGCCTGTGTATGTTTTTATAACTTAGCATGCAACTGATATTTTTAAATTCATTAATTTTCTTCCATGATAACTGGAGACAAGTACGCTCTGAGCATCATAAATACCTGCTCGGCTTTGACACTTTAACTGCACACTGCTGACTGAAATGTTTTCTTTCATCTGCCTCATCTGACTGGCTTAATATTCCGTTGTCACAGACTGGCCAGTGAGAGCTGAGGAGTGAAACTGGAGCTGTGTTCTTCAAAACGACATAATTAGCAGCCAAAATCATGTCAGTTCCCAAACTGTGTGCTTGGTGCGCGGTGCCCCTAGCTAGTTTTAATGGTGCAGCAAGATGCCAGAGTCACAGACTGGGAACCACTGTGTTACAGACTCCCCTTTGGAGAGGCACTCTACTCTGACACGTGGTGTGTTGTGGAGGGTTCGGAGGATGGGACCTGGCTTCACTCAGCTTGGTGTGTGGCTGGGTTCTAATATACGACCCTTCTCCCAGTTACAAGTCGACTTTCACCTACACCATTTTCAATTCTTCCGCTTCTTGCAGATTCATCATGCCTTATCTTCTTATCAGCCTGCTTTAATGGAGGGTCCTGAGTACGGCCCTATAGAGGTTAAGGTCCTTAGTACCCACGTTGGGGCAAGATGGGTCTCCTGTGACGCTCAGTCCCCTGTGAGCCATGGCTCACAGGGGACTGAGCGTCACAGGAGACCCATCTTGGCCCAAGGTGGTGACATGGACTCCTTTAGCCTCTAGGAGGCGATGCATCAAGACCCTCTCCATTAAAGCAGGCTGATAAGAAGATAAGGCATGATGAATCTGCAAGAAGCGGAAGAATTGAAAATGGTGTAGGTGAAAGTCGACTTGTAACTGGGAGAAGGGTCGTATATTAGAACCCAGCCACACACCAAGCTGAGTGAAGCCAGGTCCCATCCTCCGAACCCTCCACAACACACCACGTGTCAGAGTAGAGTGCCTCTCCAAAGGGGAGTCTGTAACACAGTGGTTCCCAGTCTGTGACTCTGGCATCTTGCTGCACCATTAAAACTAGCTAGGGGCACCGCGCACCAAGCACACAGTTTGGGAACTGACATGATTTTGGCTGCTAATTATGTCGTTTTGAAGAACACAGCTCCAGTTTCACTCCTCAGCTCTCACTGGCCAGTCTGTGACAACGGAATATTAAGCCAGTCAGATGAGGCAGATGAAAGAAAACATTTCAGTCAGCAGTGTGCAGTTAAAGTGTCAAAGCCGAGCAGGTATTTATGATGCTCAGAGCGTACTTGTCTCCAGTTATCATGGAAGAAAATTAATGAATTTAAAAATATCAGTTGCATGCTAAGTTATAAAAACATACACAGGCTATCTAAAGTGTTCAACATTCACAAAAGGGAGGCATTACATCTGCAGTACTCAATGCAGGTTAATGTTCGAGTTTGTTCAGATTGCAGAAGAAGTGAATATTTGGATGCTTATTTCACTAAAAACAAATGAAAATATCCATAAGCAACTGTCACAGATCAGAAGCAGAAGATCAAAAGCAAATGGAAATGGTTAGAAGCACAAGTTCAAAGTCAAAGGTCAGAACCTAAAGGGTAAAAAACATAGGCCAAAGATCAGAACAAATGCACATAAAGTAAATTAATGTCACAGATGAAACAGAACATGGGAGGCCCAAACCAAAAGTCCAAAACTGTACCCAAACCAAGGTGACTGGAAAAAACATTGGTAAAGGCAGAGTATGTGGTGGGAGAGACCAGGGAGGGATGCGTCTGGGAGCCCAAGGAGTAGCTGGCATAGGACTGATGTAATTGTCATTTTGGAGCTGAGAGAGGCACAAGCAGCACACTGTAGTCACCTCAGACCCCAGAAAGATGCTATAAGTGCATTATTGGAAACTAGGTAGGAGCAGCTTGTGGTGCATTAATGGGAGCCATGAGCTCTCCTGGCAAGTACCAGGCTCTCCCCACACACCATCAGCTCAGGGGCAAAGTCCATCAGAGACATAAAGCTGCCCGCTCTCTGCTGCAACAGTGGCAACTGTCCCAATTCACCAAGGCACTAGACACCGAGACATGCTGACAAGAGGCACAGACAGGAGGCTTTAGATGCACAGATAGGGGGCCTGGTGTCACTCAGGCTGGAGGATGGAAGACACAAATACAGGATGCGGGGGGAGTTGGAGTTGTGTAGGTGGAAAAGTCAGGAAGCTCAAGGACTCAAACACTGGGGGCAGGCAAGAGCAGACAAAAGACTCATAGACAGCATAGACAAGGCGTGTCCGCAGTGACATGAAGCGTGAGTGTCCACACATGAGGCTTGAAGACTGAGACAGGAGGCATAGGGGCACAGACAGGAGGTATGAGGGCACAGACAGGAGGCCTGAAGAACAGACAGGAGGCCTGAAGAACAGACAGGAGGAACGAAGACACAGACAGGAGGCCTGAGGATACAGAGGCCTGAGAAGACAGACATGAGGCCTGAGGACACAGACAAGAGCCCTGAGGATACAGACAGGAGGCATGGACACACAGTCAGAAGGCATGAACAAAGTCAGGAGGCATGTTCACACTGACAGGAGGCATGAAAGCACAGTCAGGAGGCATGAACACAATGACAGGAGGCATGAGTGCACAGACAGGAGGCATGAAGACACAGTCAGTAGGCATGGGGACACTGGCCGGAGGCATGAGGACACAGACAGGAGGCAAGAACACATAGTTAGGAGGCATGAGGGCACAGACAGGAGGCAGGGGCACAAAGACAGTAGGCACAACCACATAGACAGGAGGCAAGGACACACAGACAGTAGGCAAAAGCTCACAGACAGAGGGCATGAGGGCACAGACAAGATGCAAAAACACACTGACAGGAAGCATGAGGACACAGGACGCAAGAACACACAGATTGGAGACAAGAAAACACAAACAGAAGGCATGAGACAGACCGAATGTATGAGAACGCAAAGTCTGGAGTTAGGAAGGAACAGTCAGGTAATGTACACAAATCACACTCGTAAATAGGACAGAGTTAAAAGGGAACAAGCCAGATGAGGGTTTACCTGGCACCATCAGACTGGAGGCAATAATGTGCAAAAAGGAAAAACTAGATGGCAGATGCAGACCTTCTCTATCAATGCACCCAGGATCTGAAACAGCATTCCTGCATCTATCAGGGGCTCACAAACCCTGCTCAGGAGCGAGCTAAAGACACACCTCTTTAAAGAGCACTATATCATAATGCAGTAACAGTTCACTTCTCCGAGAACCCCTGTCCCTCCAATCAGTTTTTGATGTTGCATGGGGCTCCACAGTGGATAGGCTAGAATTATATCTCTGATTATAATACTTTCATCTGTTCATCCCAATTATCAGGGAGAAAAATGTAAGTACTCCCGACGCCGGGCTTACATCCCCCACCCGCCAAAAAAAAGGTAACTTAATGGGGAGCCATGACCATCATTTTAAAAGCACAATCCTTCCCATGAGATTGAGGGGTAAGGAGAACCAGCGTTCAAGATTTTTCATCATGCATGCTACCAAAGGTGTTATAATCAGCGAGACCACGCCAAGACAGGAATAAAGGAGATGTAGATGCCAAAATAGAGAAAACTCAACCTATAAAGGGGATTGGTCGCAGGCAGGTCGCTCCCCACGCTGCTGCACGGCTCTGCCTGCATTGTTTTTGCCTAATCCTGTACTTTCCTCTTGCCCAGACTTGTTTTTTTCCTCCTGTGCCTAACTTGCTTTCTTGCCCAGACTTGTTTTTATCCCCCTGTGCCTAACTTGCTTTCTTGCCCAGACTTGTTTTTTCCCCCTGTGCCTAACTTGCTTTCTTGCCCAGACTTGTTTTTTTCCCCCTGTGCCTAACTTGCTTTCTTGCCCAGACTTGTTTTTATCCCCTTGTGCCTATCTTGCTTTCTTGCTCAGACTTGTTTTTTCCCCCTGTGCCTAACTTGCTTTCTTGCCCAGACTTGTTTCTTTCCCCCTGTGCGTAACTTGCTTTCTTGCCCAGACTTGTTTTTATCCCCCTGTGCCTAACTTGCTTTCTTGCCCAGACTTGTTTTTCCCCCTGTGCCTAACTTGCTTTTCTTGCCCAGACTTGTTTTTTTCCCCCTGTGCCTAACTTGCTTTCTTGCCCAGACTTGTTTTTTCCCCGTGCCTAACTTGCTTTCTTGCCCAGACTTGTTTTTTCCCCCGTGCCTAACTTGCTTTCTTGCCCAGACTTGTTTTTTTCCCCCTGTGCCTAACTTGCTTTCTTGCCCAGACTTGTTTTTATTCCCTTGTGCCTGTACTTGTTTTCTTGCCTAAACTTGTTTTTCCTTCCTGTGCCCAGTTCTCCCGCGGTCCCCGCCTGTTTTTCCCGCCGCTGCGTCCCTGCGGCCCCGCCCCCTGCATTCCACCTCGCCGCCCCGCTCCCGCCTCCCAGCTGCTCCTCCCTCCCACATCCCCTCATATGGAGATCGCGCAGCGGCCGCGCAACGGGCGCGCCGCTGGTGCGCCGACGGCAAGCCCGTCTGCGCCCGTCCGCGCCTGGACCGCGCCCAGTGCCAGGACCCCTGGACCCCGTGAACGCCACGACGCCCGACACCGCTACGATGCCAGATCCCTCCACGCACTCAACACCGGACGATCACACACCTGCTTCCTGGCCGCCCGAAGCGCACCCACGGAGCTTTCACCTGCCAGAACTGCAGCTTCACAAGCATCCGCCCCACCATGCCGCCGACCAGGAAAGAACCCAACCACCTCAGATGCATCCTTCTCAACACCCGCTCCGCCCGCAAACACGCTGTTGAACTCTGGGACCTACTCGACTCAACCTCCCCAGACGTCGCCTTCCTGACGGAGACCTGGCTGAACCCCGCCTCGGCACCCGACATAGCCATAGCCGTCCCGGAAGGCTACAAGATCACCCGCAGGGACCGCACCAACGGAGCAGGAGGAGGAATCGCCATCGTCCACAAGAACACTCTCAGAGTCTCGACCAACACCGACGACACCCTCAGCACCGCCGAACACCTGCACTTCCAGATCCACACCGATCCCAACACCACCCTCAGAGGAACCCTCGTCTACAGACCCCCGGACCCCGACCACAGTTCAGCGACTCCATCGCCGACTTCGTCAGCACACACGCCCTCGCCTCCACGGACTACATCCTCCTCGGGGACCTGAACTTCCACCTCGAGAACAACAACAACACCAACTCCACCACCCTGATCGACAACCTAGCCAACCTCGGACTCAGACAACTCCGTCACAACACCCGCCCACTCCGCCGGTCACACGCTTGACCCCATCTTCTCCGCAAGCCCCCACGTCTCCTTCAACCACACCACCGAACTCCACTGGACAGACCATCGCTGCATCCACTTCACCTTCAAGAAACCCACCACGCACCACCGCACCCAACAGATGCCCCGCCGCTGCTGGAGCAAAGTCACCGAAGACCAACTAACCACCACCCTCGCCCAGAGCCCACCCGCCGACCCCACCGACCCCGACACCGCCGCCCGCAACCTCAGACAGTGGATCAACGACTGCGCCAACACCCTCGCCCCGATCAAGAAACCCTCCAACAGTCACACCAACAAGAAAGCCAGCTGGTTCACTGAAGACCTCCGGGCCTCCAAGCAAACCTGCCGAAAGCTGGAGAAGATCTGGCTCCGTGAACGAACACCGGACAGCCACGCAGCCCACAAGAACGCCACCCGCAGTCACCATCACCTCATCAGATCCACCAAAAGGGCCTCCTTCAAAGACCGCCTAGACAACAACGCGCACAACAGCAAAGAGCTCTTCAACATCGTGAAGGAACTCTCCAACCCCAGCTCCAACACCAACGACGTCCCACCTCGCAAGACCTGTGCGACTCGCTGGCCACCTTCTTCCACCGTAAGATCGCAGACATCCATGACAGCTTCAACGCCACGACCGCCACGACAACCACTGAGACCTCTGCCCCCACGACCACCATCCGCACCAACCGCCTGCTCTCCTGGACCAACATCAACGACAACGACACCATCAAGATCATGAACACCATCCACTCCGGATCTCCGTCAGACCCATGCCCACACCACATCTTCAACAAAGCCAGCACAGCCATCGCACCCCATCTCCGGAAAGTCATTAACACCTCCTTCGAGACAGCAACCTTCCCGGAGAGCTGGAAGCACGCCTTACTCAAGAAACCCAAGGCGGACCCCAAGGACCTCAAGAACTTCCGGCCCATCTCCCTGCTCCCGTTCCGGCAAAGGTCATCGAGAAGACCGTCAACAAACAACTGACCCGCTACCTCGAGGAGAACAACATCCTGGACCCTTCCCAGTCCGGGTTCCGCAGCAACCACAGCACCGAGACTGCCCTCATCGCCGCCACCGATGACATCAAGTCCCTGCTGGACAATGGAGAAACGGGCGGCCCTCATCCTCCTGGACCTGTCAGCCGCCTTCGACACGGTCTGCCACCACACACTACAAACACGCCTCCACAACGCCGGGATCCAAGAGAAGGCCCTGGACTGGACCACCTCCTTCCTCTCCGGCAGAACACAGAGCGCTCTGCCTTCCCCCTTCCGCTCCGAAGCCACCGAGATCATCTGCGGCGTACCCCAGGGCTCTTCCCTCAGCCCAACTCCGTTTAACATCTACATGGCACCGCTCGCCCACGTCGCCCGTCGGCACGACCTCAACATCATCTCTTATGCCGATGACACCCAGCTGATCCTCTCCTCACCAAGGACCCCACACCGCCAAAACCAACCTCCACGAAGGAATGAAGGCCGTTGCTGAATGGATGAGGAACAGCCGACTGAAGCTGAACTCGGACAAGACGGAGGTCCTCATCCTCGGATCCACCCCTTCGGCCTGGGGACGACTCCTGGTGGCCGACCGCACTGGGAACCGCCCCAACACCCACCGACCACGCACGCAACCTAGGGGTCATCCTCGACTCCACCCTCTCCATGACTAAACAGGTCAACGCCGTCTCCTCCGCCTGCTTCAACACCCTCCGCATGCTCCGCAGGATCTACAAGTGGATCCCCACTGAAACGAGAAGGACGGTCACCCAGGCCCTCGTCAGCAGCAGGTTGGACTACGAAAACGCCCTCTACGCAGGAGCCTCGGCCAAACTCCTGAGACGGCTCCAACGCATCCAGAATGCCTCTGCACGCCTGATCCTCAACATCCCTCGCCACAGCCACATCACACCCCACCTGAGAGACCTGCACTGGCTCCCGGTCAACAAGAGGATAACCTTCAAACTCCTCACCCACGCACACAAGGCACTCCACAACGCCGGACCAACGTACCTCAACAGACGACTCAGCTTCTACACCCCCACCCGCCAGCTCCGCTCCGCCGACCTCGCCCTCGCCACTGTCCCCCGCTTCCGAAGAGCGACCTCCGGTGGCAGATCATTCTCCCACCTCGCCGCCAAGACCTGGAACACCCTCCCCATCCACCTACGGCAGACCCAAGACCTGCTGACCTTCAGAAAACTCCTCAAGACCTGGCTTTTCGAGCAGTAGCAGCATTCCCCACCCCAGCGCCTTGAGACCCTCACGGGTGAGTAGTGCGCTTTACAAATGACATGATTGATTGATAAAGAGGTATAAAGCCCCGCTAGCCATGATCCTGCAAGGGGCCCATCAATGGGATCATCATGCATTTGGAGTGATTTATCTGGAGCCCGGACACTTGGCTGTAGAGAGCGAGCACATAATGAGCTCGAGGGTCTGACAACAAGGGGTCGTGCAGAAAGAGGACCGCATCGTCGTTGTAGAGTGCAATGCGGTCCTCCAGCGCATTACCTCCCTACCAGAATCCATGTATCTGTTCATCACAGCAGACCCACGTTCCCAGGTAACAATCACAAGGCTGAACAGGAGAGGAGACAGAGGACAACCCTACCTAGTGCCCCTTTGAATCAGAAATACCCGGGAGAGAGCCCCATTCAGTCGGGTCCTTGCCATTGAGCCTTTGTACAATGTTTGCAAAAATCTGACTAACCAGGGCACAAATCCCATCCAAGCCAATAAATCCCAGTGGAAGTCCCAGTCAACAGAGTCGTAAGCCTTTTTGAAATCAATGAGGAGAAAGGAGTTAGAGCCGGGCCGTAGCGCTTGCACCCGCTGGATACAGTGACGAATCCCGCGATGAGGCATGAAGCAGCATTTGTCCAAATGGACCAGTGTGGGGACTATATGAAGGAGGTGGTTAGCAAGCACTTTGGCATAAAGCTTAAGTTCAGTATTAATGAGGGAGATTGGGCGGTGCGATGCACAAGACTCTGGAGGATGCTCTGACTTATGAAGGACCACATTCATGGCTTTGTTCAGCTCCACTTAGTCATAGTCATAGTCATGGGTTTTATTAAGCACACATATCACCTGGAGGGGTCTCAAAGTGCTGTAGCGAATGCTGGTGAAGGCGAGGATAGACGGCTGAATAGGAGGAGGGTGGGCAGTCAGAATAGCCCGGTTTTAAGCTTTTTCCAGATCTGTTTGTGATCTGAAATTGTGCGAAGCTGCAATGGGAGTTTGTTCCAAAAACAGTGGGCTAGATGGCAAAATGATTGGCCACCGTGCCTGGCAGTATGCACCCTGAGTGGAGTAAGAAGATGTTTAGTTCCAGACCTAAGATTCCTGTGAGGAAGATACCAGTTTAGTTTCTTGGCCAGGTAACTTGGCCCATTTCCATACAAGGTCTTGTGTTCCAGACAACTAATCTTAAAACGGATCCATTTCCTAATTGGGATCCAGTGGAGAGCTTTCAGACTGGGCGCAGATGGGGACCGAGGTGGAAGGTTTAGTACCAGTCTGGCAGCTGTGTTCTGCAAAACTTGGAGTCTGGTGACAAGCTCTTCGTTAATTGAGGCCATCAGAGCATTTCCATAGTCAAGACGACTGATGATTAAGCCCTGGACAAGCAGTTTTCTTGACTCTAATGGAATTCATTGGAAGATCTTACGTAGGCTCCTCATTAACCCATAACAGGTGCTTATTATTTGGTTTACATGATCTTTCATGGATAGCGTGTCGTCGATTTTTACTCCAAAGTTACGCACCGTGGGTTTAGGAGATGGAGAGGGGCCAAGACTTTGGGGCCACCAGTCATTGGACCAGAGTTCATGAGCCTTTCCAAATAGGATGATCTCAGTCTTACTGGAATTAAGCTGAAGAAGGCTAGCTTGCATCCAGAAGTTAATATGAGCCATACAGTTTTTTAATCTAATTCTAGTATCAGTCAGATTGGGACCGAGAGTGATTAATAGCTGGGTATCGTCAGCGTATGACAATGTGTCAAACCCATAGGATCTGATCACTTTGGACAGGGGTGCAACATAAAGGTTGAAAAGCATGGGACTAAGTATTGATCCCTGGGCGACTTCCTTGTCTACCATCCGGCTGCAGGAGACTAGGGTGCCTAGCTGTACGATGGTAGTTCGGTCTTTTAGGTAGCGTCTGAGCCAGCTTAGGCCTGTTCCTCTGATGCCCATCTCCCACAGTCGTTGTTCTAATATACTGTGGGAGATGGTGTCAAAGGCAGCCGACAGGTCTAACAGGACAATCATGGCTGACTGCCCGAGGTCCTGGGCAAGTCTTATATTGTCGACTACCTCCACCAGAGAGGTTTCAGTTCTGTAGCCAGCCCTAAAGCCTGACTGAGAGGGGTCCAACAGTTTGTGGCTTTCTAAATGGGTTGTTAGCTGTTTGCTGACAAGAGAGTCAAGTACCTTTCCAAAATAGGGAAGTAGGGAGATGGGCCGATAGTTGCTGGGCTCTTTGTGATCGGCTGACTGTTTTTTGAGAACAGGCTTGACCTTGGCTTCTTTCCATTTAACAGGGACCGTTGCTTGAGTTAAGGACATGTTAAAAATGTCAGTAAGACTTTTGAGAAGCACTGGGGCCAGCAATGATAGGATGTGGGGTGAAACAGGGTTGACGGAGGAACCTGATTTAATTTTGAGGAGGGTAGTACTAACTTCTTCCTGAGTAAGTTCAACAAACTCTTCTATAAGTGCTTTGGGGGTGTCTGGGTGCCGTCACTTAAAATTGGCCATTAGAAATAGCTTCAATGTACAGTGCCAATAAGTCAGGCAGCAATGGAGTCCTAAGCCTCTTATAATATTGCACAGGAAAACCATCTGGACCTGGCATTTAGACCGAATTCAAATCAGAAAGGGCAGATTTAACGTCAGCAAGTAAAAAGGGTTCATATAGCACAGTTGCATCATCGGGCGTGAGCGAGAAGAGAGGGAGGTCTGTAAACAAGGGGGAGGAAAACTCATGCTGGGGCCAAGGACAGCGTGCATACAGTGCACTATAATAATCAGTGAAAGCTGCAGCAATGCGACTAGTTTCTGTAAACAACCTGAGGTCAGGGACCCGGATGACCGCAGGAGGCCAACCAGTATAATTGTTTGCTTGATTTGTTGCCCCAGCTGTACAATCTGCTTTGGGAGGCAATCCAGCATTGCTGAAACTCGTCGAGGCTCAGTTGGCACAGTGAAAGCCAATCCAGGGCAAGTTGACAAGGCTCAACTGGTTCCACAGCAGATGCCCCCTCTACTTGAGTGATACAGAGTTTGAGCCCTTTAGCCTGCAGCAACTCCTGCTGATCCCATTACAAAAATATGCATGCACTATACCCCTCATATAGGCCTTACTGGAGGCCCAAAGAGTCCCAGGAGAGCCCACGGATCGAACATTGAGTTCCAGGAAGGAAAGCAGCTCCTGTAAGAGGCAGTCAACCACAGTCGTGTCCATGAGGTGCCAGGCACTAAGGCACCACACCGGATGCTCACCCTGAACCTCATGACCCAGATGGACAGTGACGCGGGTTCAGAAAGACCTCGCTGTAGGATCCCCGCACCACCGGTGAGGAGCACATCTGTAGCTAGCATGAAGACATAGTCATTGTGTGAGTTAAGTTTATGAGCAGCAGAGCATCTGCATGTATGCTAGGGAATGAGGGTACCAGGTTCGCCATACATCACATAGGTCAAGGACAGATATTCAATCCATGAGCCGGGTATTTGAGGGTCCAGTACTGGCCAGAAGCTTTGAGCTATCCCAAACTGGGGACATCAGCATATTAAAGTCTCCGCCTACAATGGTGACCCCTTTGAAGCTCCCCACCAGCACCCTTTGTAATGTGTGAAGTGTGGGGCCAGGAAGTTGGGAAGGTACATAAATGCTCAGCAAGTGTTATGGCTGACCATCAATTGACCCATCAACCATGACAAGCCTGCCATGAGGTTCTGAGGTGCAATGAGTGACCACCATAGGGAGGTGCCTGTGGATCAGGATAGCCAACCCCGGGATCCTTTCTCCTAACCGCCATGGTATACCCTATCATCCTCATAGTGGACCAAAAAGGAGCATGGGGAACCGAGGAGATGAGTCAACTGCAAGAGGAGAACATCAGGTGCATGCCGCTTCACAAACCCCAGAACTTCAAAGTATCTAATATGGTTATTAAGGGCCTTGCATTCCTTGTAATTATCTTGAGAACCAACATAACAATGAACATTCATAAAGGCCAGGGAATGGGCGAAGTGGGCATGCAGTGGAAATGAAAGGGCAAGAGGTCGCAGCTCACCTAAACTAAAAAGAAACACACATGGACAAACGGGTCTCACCACCCTAAACAGTCCCCTCAATAACCCACCCCACCCCATACTTCCCCAGAAGCATCTTTCATCCCCCAAACATGACAACAAACCACAAAATTTCACCTCACTGGGCTCACACACTATGCCTCTCCATCAGAGGATTCCAGAGGAAGAAGGATGAATTGCTGCTGACTCAGGAGATTTGTGAAGTCTGATGGACATCGAAGTATTCCCTGAGAGGGCCAAGTCTCAATATTCCCCCTATGTATCCTGGGAAGAAGACGCATGGGCCTCAAATGTCACCAAAGGATCAGGCTCAGTAACAGCTGCTGCCTCCCCAGTGGGGTCACAGGGAGGACTAGGTGTCCTCATAGTGGAGGAGGCAGGAGACACGTGGGCGGGGGTCCCATACTTGTCAGTCTTTGATTACATAGATACAGGGGGCCCTTCCCCATGATGACAGGAGGTACTAGGCAGCCCATGGTCTGTAGGTGCACCCGCAGGTTAGACACTGGTGTGTCAGGGGCAAGTCAGCAGTGGTAAGGTACCAGAAAAGTGGGGGTTCCAATGTATGACCCGCTTGCAGAGGGTGACCTACCCCGGCAGCACGAGAAGTCGTGCCCCCTCAGGCCACAGCAGACACTCCACAGACTCATAAAGTTCCAGGTGTAAGTCCACAGGGCAGAGGAGAAAAATGGGGGATGAGTCCAAAGTAGCAGGCCTCACTGGCACCAAAGCACCAAACTCAATACAGCATACCCGAGGGGCTCACGATTCAGGTGACTGTTGTCCTCAAAATCCGGGTGTGAAGGAGAAGTGGTGAGATGCCCTTCAGTGTCCAACAGGTGACAGGGCCCCTACACCTCCCAGCTGTAAGAAATTGTCAGTCTGCGCAGCACACTCAGGAGTGGAAGCGTGACCACCCTGCCCTCACCTGGGGCCAAAGACTGGGCTGCCCCATGCAGGACCCAGTTTACTGCAATAGTCCCTGCAGCTATAGAGACCTCAAACACCAGGAGGTCTGCACCAGGGGCTCACCACCATGTGGGTCCCAGCAGGTATGTAGGAGCCACTGCGCACACCAGCAAGGCTCTCAGTGAGGCACGACCCGTTCGCCACACCAGCATCCCCAGCGGACCGCATGCTGCACTGGTAATCCTCAGGTGGGCCGTGCCCAGTCACCAATGCCACCGCCGGCAGGAGAGCCGCACGAGAATGCAGCCCCGCCGCTCAGGAAGTCCACGGCAGGAGACCCACAGGCAGCCGGTCGCTACAGTAATCCGCAACCCTGGCGGTCCAAGGGAGTTTACAGGTTGGGCCCTCTCACTGTGCTCATGCAGCTGCTGCACAGGGTTCTACAGACAAACTATCAAAGTTAAAAATATAGAAGTAAAAAATATCGATGTAAAAATATAGAATGCAAAAATATCGACTCCCTATACTTAAACAGGTAAGTACAAAAATATCGAGAAAAGAATATTGATGTAAAAATATAGTTGTACAGAATATCGAATTTTATATATATATATATATATATATATATATATATATATATATATATATATATATATATATATATATATTATCTACTGGCGGTTGCCAGTAGATAGTTATAGTTAGGACCTATTTTCCATAGGAAATCCATGACATTCTATTTGAAATAACTCTCTTGCCGGTTGACGAATCTTCGCGAAATTTTGAAACTTTATGGCCCGCTCCGGTCCGCTCCTACCCTGAAAGTCTCGGGGTGATTCATCAAGCGGGGGCCGAGAAAAAGGGGGGTCCCAAAGCGTGTTTTCCCCATTCATTTTCCCATAGGAAACTTTAGACACGGCTACAGCCCGAACTGCTGAACGGAATTACACCAAATTTGGCAAAGAGGTAGTTCTTGGTTCAGAAAGAACCCTTTTGTTAAATGGTGTAAATCCGTTCAGTAGTTGCTGGAGAAATTAAAAAATAAGAGTCAAAAAATCAATTTCCCATAGGAAACTTTATGCAAGGCTACAGCCCGAACTGCTGAACGGAATTACACCAAATTTGGCAAAGAGGTAGTTCTTGGTTCAGAAAGAACCCTTTTTGTTAAATGGTGTAAATCCGTTCAGTAGTTGCTGAGAAAATCAAAAGTAAAAACACATATATATCTGGGCGGAGCCTAACCACACATGTCATCGTGAGATCTGATTGGCTGTCAGCACTTCATCCTGGAATTGCTGGCAGCCATCTTGAGACCAATATACATGATAGTACCCCATTGAAATGCCTTGTAGTGAATCAAAGATTTTGAGGGTTACCAAAGGAGAACTATTAAGGGTGATAACAGACTTTAGTTACATTAGAATTCATTTGTTGATGGTACCATACTAATTTCAGGAATTGTGGTGTGTTCTAAGGTGATTTTACCCTGTGAAAAACCTTCTGCTGGGATATCATGAATCATGTTTGAGAGAAAACTATTTTCACATGCTTGTCCCATACAGTTTTGGAAGGTGCTCCAGAAGCTAAAATGAGAGCATATTTTCTGTAAATTCACATTATCTTTCTCAGTCATGTGAGAATGAAGTCTGACATTCTCAGTAAAACATGTACATCCAACAAGGGCAGAGACTGTCAGTTGATTCCTTTGTGTTCTACTGCAGCTTCCCAGAGTGTTCTAAAGAACAACTAGAGTGCTAACAGCCTTACTTATGACAAAAGTATGGCACACCTGAAGCCATCTTGATTGGAATAAACTGGTAACACTTAAAACATTTAATTTAAAAAGGAACAAAATGATGGGGTTCATTTTGTCATAGAAATTATGGTTAGTGCTATAGAAAGAAAAATTAGGACATGTTTCAAGTGAGATCTCAAATATCTTCCTGTTATATTTCAACAGGAGCAGCCTGCCAGTTGATGCCTTTGTGTTCTACTGCAGCTTCCCAGAGTGTTCTAAAGAACAACTAGAGCGCTAACAGCCTTACTTATGACAAAAGTATGGCACACCGGAAGCCATCTTGATTGGAATAAACCGTTAATACTTAAAACATTTAATTTAAAAAGGAACAAAATGAGGGGGTTCTTTTTAAATAGAAATTATGGTTAGTGCTGCAGAAAGAAAAATGAGGGCATGTTTTAAGTGAGATCTCAAATCCTCTTCTATTTCATTAGAAAATTCTGACATGCAGACTGAAACAATCACTTTCAATACCAGCAGCAGACTTCCAGTTAACTCCCTGGTGAGCAGTAGCTTTAGTACAGTGATCTAATGAGCAACTAGAGTGCTAACATTCTGAATTTATGGCAAATGTGAGACACATCTGAATGCCTTCTTGATGGAATCAAAGTAAAAAACTGAAAGCATTTCCTACTGAGGAGACTGCAGTAAATGAGGAAATTAGGAAACTTCATAACAAAGAAGTCTTCCAAGATGGCCACCAGAGAAAAAAGAGCCCAAATGTAGCACAAATATTACCCAGATGTAGCCCACATATAGCCCAATGACAAAAGTGTGCAAAACACTTTTTATTTTTAGTTTTTTTGCAGTTTTATGTAGTGCAGACTGGTCAGGTATTGGAGCGTTGCATCTTAAAACATGACCCCCTACACTACAAAAACACTACTGCACTACTCTAAACCCTAAAACACTACCCCAGCACGACTCCCTACACTACACAAGCACCACTGCACTATCCTAAACCCTAAAACACTACCCCCAGCATGACCCCCTACACTACACAAACACCACTGCACTACCCTAAACCTTGAAACACTACCCCCAGCACGATCCCTACACTACCCAAACACCACTGCACTAAACTAAATCCTAAAACAATACCCCCAGCACGACCCCCTACACTACCCAAACACCACTGCACTACCCTAAAACATGACCCCCTACACTACACAAACACCACTGCACTACCCTAAACCCTAAAACACTACCCCCAGCACGACCCGCTACACTACACAAGCACCACTGCACTACCCTAAACCCTAAAACACTACCCCCAGAACGACCCCTACACTGCCCGAACACCACTGCACTGCCCTAAACCTTGAAACACCAGCCCCTTCACGACCCCTACACTGTTTGAACACCACTGCACTGCCCTAAACCCTGAAACACCACCCCAGCACGACCCCCTACACTGCCCGAACACCACTGCACTGCCCTAAACCCTGAAACACCACCCCTTCACGACCCCCTACACTGCCCGAACACCACTGCACTGCCCTAAACCCTGAAACACCACCCCCTTCACGACCCCCTACACTGCCCGAACACCACTGCACTGCCCTAAACCCTGAAACACCACCCCCAGCACGGCCCCCTACACTGCCCGAACACCACTGCACTGCCCTAAACCCTGAAACACTATCCCCAGCAAGACCCCTACACTGCCCAAACACCACTCCACTGCCCTAAACCCTGAAACATCACCCCCAGCAAGACCCCCTACACTGCCCGAACACCACTGCCCTAAACCCTGAAACACCACCCCCAGCACGACCCCTACACTGCCCGAACACCACTGCACTGCCCTAAACCCTGAAACACCACCCCCAGCACGACCCCTACACTGCCCGAACACCACTGCACTGCCCTAAACCCTGAAACACCACCCCCCAGCACGACCCCCTACACTGCCACGAACACCACTGCACTGCCCTAAACCCTGAAACACCAGCCCCAGCATGACCCCCTACACTGCCCGAACACCACTGCACTGCCCTAAACCGTGAAACACTATCCCCAGCACGACCCCCTACACTGCCAGAACACCATTGCACTGCCCTAAACCCTGAAACACCAGCCCCAGCACAACCCCCTACACTGCCCGAACACTACTGCACTGCCCTAAACCCTGAAACACCACCCCCAGCACGACCCCCTACACTGCCTGAACACCACTGCACTGCCCTAAACCCTGAAACACTATCCCCAGCAAGACCCCCTACACTGCCCAAACACCACTGCACTGCCCTAAACCCTAAAACATCGCCCTCAGCAAGACCCCTACACTGCCCGAACACCACTGCCGCCTAAACCCTGAAACACCACCCCCAGCACGACCCCTACACTGCCCGAACACCACTGCACTGCCCTAAACCCTGAAACACCACCCCCAGCACGACCCCCTACACTGCCCGAACACCACTGCACTGCCCTAAACCCTGAAACACCAGCCCCAGCACGACCACCTACACTGCACGAACACCACTGCACTGCCCTAAACCCTGAAACACCAGCCCCAGCATGACCCCCTACACTGCCCGAACACCACTGCACTGCCCTAAACCGTGAAACACTATCCCCAGCACGACCCCTACACTGCCAGAACACCATTGCACTGCCCTAAACCCTGAAACACCAGCCCCAGCACAACCCCCTACACTGCCCGAACACTACTGCACTGCCCTAAACCCTGAAACACCACCCCGTGCAGTACCCCCTACACTGCCCGAACACCACTGCACTGCCCTAAACCCTGAAACACCATCCCCAGCACGAACACCTACACTGCCACGAACACCCCTGCACTGCCCTAAACCCTGAAACACTACCCCCAGCAAGACCCCTACACTGCCCGAACACCACTGCACTGCCCTAAACCCTGAAACATCACCCCCAGCAAGACCCCCTACACTGCCCGAACACCACTGCCCTAAACCCTGAAACACCACCCCCAGCAAGACACCCTACACTGCCCGAACACCACTGCACTACCCTAAACCCTACAACACTACCCCAGCACGACCCCCTACACTACACAAGCACCACTGCACTACCCTAAACCCTAAAACACTACCCCCAGAACGACCCCTACACTGCCCGAACACCACTGCACTGCCCTAAACCCTGAAACACCAGCCCCTGCACGACCCCTACACTGTTCGAACACCACTGCACTGCCCAAAACCCTGAAACACCACCCCCAGCACGATCCCCTACACTGCCGAACACCACTGCACTGCCCTAAACCCTGAAACACCACCCCTTCATGACCCCCTACACTGCCCGAACACCACTGCACTGCCCTAAACCCTGAAACACCACCCCCAGCACGGCCCCCTACACTGCCCAAACACCACTGCACTGCCCTAAACCCTGAAACACTATCCCCAGCAACACCCCCTACACTGCCCAAACACCACTCCACTGCCCTAAACCCTGAAACATCACCCCCAGCAAGACCCCTACACTGCCCGAACACCACTGCCCCTAAACCCTGAAACACCACCCCCAGCACGACCCCCTACACTGCCCGAACACCACTGCACTGCCCTAAACCCTGAAACACCAGCCCCAGCACGACCCCCTACACTGCCCGAACACCACTGCTCTGCCCAAAACCCTGAAACACAAGCCCCAGCACGACCCCCTACACTGCCCGAACACCACTGCACTGCCCTAAACCCTGAAACACCAGCCCCAGCACGACCCCCTACACTGCCCGAACACCACTGCACTACCCTAAACCCATGAAACACCACCCCCAGCACGACCCCCTACACTGCCTGGAGCACCACTGCACTGCCCTAAACCCTGAAACACCAGCCCCAGCACGACCCCTACACTGCCCGAACACCACTGCACTGCCCTAAACCCTGAAACACCACCCCGTGCACGACCCCTACACTGCCCGAACACCACTGCACTGCCCTAAACCCAGAAACACCACCCCAGCACGACACCCTACACTGCCCGAACACCACTGCACTGCCCTAAACCCTGAAACATCACCCCCAGCAAGACCCCCTACACTGCCCGAACACCACTGCCCTAAAACCTGAAACACCACCCCCAGCAAGACCCCTACACTGCCCGAGACACCACTGCACTGCCCAAAACCCTGAAACACCAGCCCCAGCACGACCCCTACATTGCCCGAACACCACTGCACTGCCCTAAACCCTGAAACACCACCCCTGCATGACCCACTACACTGCCCGAGACACCACTGCACTGCCCTAAACCCTGAAACACCATTCCCCCTGCACGACCCCCTACTCCTGCCCGAACACTACTGCACTGGCCTAAACCCTGAAACACCATCCCCAGCACGACCCCCTACACTGCACGAACACCCCTGCACTGCCCTAAACCCTGAAACACTACCCCAGCAAGACCCCTACACTGCCCGAACACCACTGCACTGCCCTAAACCCTGAAACACCAGCCCCAGCACGACCCCCTACACTGCCCGAACACCACTGCACTGCCCTAAACCCTGAAACACCACCCCCTGCTTGACCCCCTACACTGCCCGAACACCACTGCACTGCCCTAAACCCTGAAACACCACCCCCAGCACGACCCCTACACTGCCCGAACACCACTGCACTGCCCTAAACCCTGAAACACCACCACCAGCACGACCGCCTACACTGCCTGAAAACCACTGCACTGCCCTAAACCCTGAAACACCAGCCCCAGCACGACCCCCTACACTGCCCGAACACCACTGCACTGCCCTAAACCCTCAAACACCAGCCCCAGCACGACCCCCTACACTGCCCGAACACCACTGCACTACCCTAAACCCTGAAACACCAGCCCCAGCAAGACCCCTACACTGCCCGAACACCACTGCACTGCCCTAAACCCTCAAACACCAGCCCCAGCACGACCCCTACACTGCGCGAACACCACTGCACTACCCTAAACCCTGAAACACCAGCCCCAGCAAGACCCCTACACTGCGCAGAACACCATTGCACTGCCCTAAACACTGAAACACCACCCCCAGCAAGACCCCCTACACTGCCCGAACACCACTGCAGCCTAAACCCTAGAAACACCAGCCCCAGCAAGACCACCTACACTGCCCGAACACCACTGTACTGCCCAAAACCCTGAAACACCACCCCCAGCACGACACCCTACACTGCCCGAACACCACTGCACTGCCCTAAACCCTGAAACACCACCCCCAGCACGACCCCCTACACTGCCCGAACACCACTGCACTGCCCTAAACCCTGAAACACCACCACTAGCACGACCGCCTACACTGCCTGAAAACCACTGCACTGCCCTAAACCCTGAAACACCAGCCCCAGCACGACCCCTACACTGCCCGAACACCACTGCACTGCCCTAAACCCTCAAACACCAGCCCCAGCACGACCCCCTACACTGCCCGAACACCACTGCACTACCCTAAACCCTGAAACACCAGCCCCAGCAAGACCCCTACACTGCCCGAACACCACTGCACTGCCCTAAACCCTCAAACACCAGCCCCAGCACGACCCCCTACACTGCGCCGAACACCACTGCACTACCCTAAACCCTGAAACACCAGCCCTAGCAAGACCACCTACACTGTCCGAACACCACTGCACTGCCCTAAACGCTGAAACATCAGCCCCAGCAAAACCCCCTACACTGCGCGAACACCATTGCACTGCCCTAAACACTGAAACACCACCCCCAGCAAGACCCCTACACTGCCCGAACACCACTGCACTAAACCCAGAAACACCAGCCCCAGCAAGACCACCTACACTGCCCGAACACCACTGCACTGCCCTAAACCCTGAAACACCACCCCCAGCACGACACCCTACACTGCCCGAACACCACTGCACTGCCCTAAACCCTGAAACACCACCCCCAGCACGACCCCTACACTGCCCGAGCACCACTGCACTGCCCTAAACCCTGAAACACCACCACCCTGCATGACCACCTATACTGCCCGAACACCACTGCACTGCCCTAAACCCTAAAACTCTACCCCCAGCATGACCCCCTACACTGCCCGAACACCACTGCACTGCCCTAAACCCTCACTCACCACCCCCTGCACGACCCCTACACTGCCCGAACACCACTACACTGCCCTAAACCCAGAAACACCACCCCCAGCATGATCCCCTACACTGCCCAAACACCACTGCACTGCCCTAAACCCTGAAACACCACCCCCAGCACGACCCCTATACTGCCCGAACACCACTGCACAGCCCTAAACCCTGAAACACCAGCCCCTGCACGACCCCATACACTGCCCGAACACCATTGCACTGCCCTAAACCCTGAAACACCACCCCCAGCACGACCCCTACACTGCCTGAACACCACTGCACTGCCCTAAACCCTGAAACACAGCCCCCAGCACGACCCCCTACACTACCCGAACACCACTGCACTACCCTAAACCCTAAAATACTCCCCCAGCACGACCCCCTACACTACCCGAACACAACTGCACTGCCATAAACCCTCAAACACTCCCCCAGCACGACCCCCTACACTACCCGAACACCACTGCACTGCCCTAAACCCTAAAACACTCCCCCAGCACGACCCCTACACTGCCCGAACACCACTGCACTGCCCTAATCCCTAAAACAGTCCCCCAGCATGACCCCCTACACTACCCAAACACCACTGCACTGCCCTAAACCCTAAAACACTCCCCCAGCATGACCCCTGCACGACCCAAACACCACTGCACTGCCCTAAACCCTGAAACACCACCCCCAGCAAGACCCCCTACACTGCCCAGAACACCACTGCACTGCCCTAAACCCTGAAACACCACCCCCAGCACGACCCCTACACTGCCCAAACACCACTGCACTACCCTAAACCCTAAAGCACCGACCTCCTACACTACACAAAGACCACTGCACTACCCTAAACCCTAAAACACTACCCCCAGCACGACCCCCTACACTACACAAACACCACTACACTACCCTAAACACTATACCACTACCCCCTACACTACACAAACAGCACTGCACTACCCTAAAACCTAAAACATTACTCCCAGCATGAACCCCTACACTACCCAAACACCACTGCACTACCCTAAACCCTAAAACACTACCCCTAGCAGTACCCCTACACTACCCAAACACCATTGCACTACCCTAAACCCTAAAACACTACCCCCAGCAGTACCCCCTACACTACCCAAACACCACTGCACTACCCTAAACCCTAAACCACTACCCCCAGCACGACCCCCTACACTACCCAAACACCACTGCACTACCCTAAACCCTAAAACACTACCCCCAGCACAACCCCCTACACTACCCAAACACCACTGTAATACCCTAAACCCTAAAACACTCCCCCAGCACGACCCCTTCACTACCTAAACACAACTACACAATTTGTTACAGGCGTTGCAACGCAGGCCTGTGGTGCTTACTGGAAGTACTTGGTGGGCTAGTTGGGCCCCAGGGACCCTCAGGATTCAAGGTGACCTAATCCCCCAACTTAAAACGCGCCACGGGGCGCGTTTGCACAGTGGTGAAGGGAGAGGGGCGGGGCCTCAGGTTGACATGTGCGCAAACACGCCCCTTGAATCCTGAGGGACCCTGGAGGCCAACTAGCCCACCAGGTACCTTCAGTAAGCACAACAGAGTTGCGTTGCAGAGAGGTGAAAAAGGTGCGTGGCCTCGGAGCGCCTCTCTGCAACTCAGCTCTGTGGTCCTAACTGTAGGTACCTGGGGGCTAGCTGGGCCCCAGGAACCCTCAGGATTCAAGGGGACTTAATCCCGCAACTTAAAACGGCGCCACAGGGCGCGTTTGCTGTGCGTTTTAAGAGGTAGTTTTAATCCCCCTGCCCTATTATGTACTAGGGACTTACAGAGGAGGTCATGCTAATCACAGAGGGTACCCCAACGCATAGTGTTCCTAGCGTATGTAGGTGTTTTCACTGTATTCTAAGTGTCTTTTAGCATAGCACTGACTCTGGTTAGTCAGAGTCAGTTACCACCAGTACCTGTCTGAAAAAGTTGTGGGCACAGGATGATTTTGCAACATGGCCTCTTTCTGCTCCTCTGTTGGTTCTTTCTGCACATCTTTTGCTTCTTCCTGCACTTTTCTTCGTCTTTGTGGACTTCTGTTTGCTTCTTTCTGCATTTCTTTTGCTTCTTTCTGCGCGTTTTTCTTCTTTCTTCACATGTCCTACCTCTGTAGGCATAGTTAGAAACTAGCATTTAAAAAACCTTTGAAATTCACTTAAAAATCATAGGTTTCAGGCACGTTATAGTTAGAAATTAGCATTTAAAAAACCTTTGAAATTCACTGAAAAAACCATAGGTTTCAGACACGTTATAGTTAGAAATTAGCATTTAAAAAACCTTTGAAATTCACTGAAAAAACCATAGGTTTTAGGGACAGTTATAGTTAGTTGGACATTTCACTCAGTACAAAACCATAGAAATTCCCACGTTATAGTTAGTTCAGCTAACTATAACTCGCGCCCCGCAATGCACTGCTGATGACGTCACATATTACATCACTCATGACATGGTCAGTGACATCACTCATGACATCACTGATGACATCTCAAATGACATCACTGATGACATCATCCATGTGATAATTTCATGCATCTTCTCACACCCTAATATAGCTTTTGATACACCCACTCTAAATTACAGACTGCCATTCTCAAAACCATACACACTCCAATACCAATAACTACATACCCACTCACTGATTCTTAGGTCTCACACACACATCTACTCACTCACCCGTACAGTCACTCATACTTACAGTCACTCAGTACAGGACTATCATATGCACTCATACACCTATATAAACACTCACACACCGCTAATCATCCATAGAGGTACTCACACACCTAGTCAGTCATGCAAAAATTAATCACACACCCATTTACTCACCTATACAGTTATACACACACCAGCTCACTTACTCATACAAATACTAGCACATTCTTACGCTCTTATACAATAACTGATACAAGCACACACGCATCCATACAGCCACTCTCACAATCACACACTCTCACTTATAGCCATTTAAATACTCTAACACACATATATACTGCCTTTTACATATGTAGTTACTCGCACATGTACCACTGAGATATACATTCACTCACTAACACACCCATACACACACTCACCCACCCAAGCAGTCCATCACAGATGCACTCTTGAAATCATGCACCAGTGAATCACCCACTCACACATCTATGTACAGAGTCACACACACCCCACCCACACAAACACTCAGGCAGCCATACAGATACTCAGAGAACCAATCAATCAACCCATATAGACACTCATGTAGCTATTCGCAAATCCATGCATCCACTTACACACCAACAAACAGACGGATACAGACATTCACACAGTTTAGTCACTAACCCATGCATTCAGTAAGATACGTTTAATCACTCACTTGTAGAGTCAGTCACGCACGTATTAAATCATCCATTCAGACACTTAAACACCCACTCATTCTTCAATACGCCTTTCCCTATATATATTAAACATATTTAAACTTTACAGAAACACACAGTCACTGGATGATGTCATCAGTGATTTCATTTGAAATGTCATCAGTGATGTCATCAGTGATGTCACTGACCATGTCATGAGTGATGTAATATGTGACGTCATCAGCAGTGCATTGCGGGCGCGAGTTATAGTTAGCTGAACTAACTATAACGGGGAATTTCTATGGTTTTGTCACGAGTGAAATGTCCAACTAACTATAACTGTCCCTAAAACCTATGGTTTTTTCAGTGAATATACATATATATATATATATATATATATAAAATTAAAAAAATATTAAATATGTTAAATAATAAAATTATTATAACAAAATAAAGTAGATTTAATTTAAATTTAATAAAATATAATAAATAAACTTAATTAAAAAGATAAACACACATACATAATAATTCATATATATATATATATTCCTTTCCGCATAGTCCCGTTTCCTGACTGTTGGGCGCCTCTCTGGTGGTGCGTGTAGAGTACGGCAGGACCAAGCCGTTCCAAATGTCGCCACAATATCCCTTTTGACAGGGATTAGTCTCACCGCACTCGCTGCTCCGTTTAGTAAAAAACAATAATGCACCAATTATCCATTAGTAGTTCAAGGGTGTTTAATTTCCAAAAGCTGCCAACACACAACCCCAACGCATTTCAGTCTCAGCCGAGACCTTGCTATGGCATTACTTCTGTCAACGTTCACTGCAACGGAGGTTAAATTTATATCATTATTGTCAGATCACATGCAATGTCAGTGCACACGACATAATGTGTCATCAGATTTCTTTCGATCTAAAGTGCTTTTGTGTGCATCACAAATAGTGAGTGAAGCTCCTCATCTTGATTTAGCCCTCTCGGGGTCAGAGTTCGAAAGTTGAGTATGTGTCTAGATTCCTTTTGCCGTAAGATTTTTTCTCTGTCTCCACCTCGGACTTGATGTTCCACCTGTTCCACGGCAAAAAAGGTTAACAATTTCCAATTCCCACCATGTTCTTTCTCCATATGTTTTGCTATGGCATTACTTCTGCCAACGTTCACTGTTGCCCCCACATGTTCTAGTATTCTTTTTCTTTAGATCACATATGGTACTGCCCACATATCTGAGCGGGCAGGGACACTCCACTATATAAATCACAAATTGGCTCTTGCAGGTTATTCTCTGTTTAATTTTCCATGTTTTCTTGTTCGCCATTTCAATTTCTTTGGTATTTTTGGCTATGGTACATACTTTGCAACTAGCACATTTGTAAAATCCCGTACTTTGTAGCCATGTTGACTGTTTTGTTTTACTCCTGAAATGGTTGTGTACCAACATATCTTTTAAGTTTGTTGCTCTGCGAAATGTTATACTAGGATTATTTCCCACTATTTTAGCAACTGTGGGATCCAGAGTTAAGATATTCCAATTTTTTCTTAGTATGTTTCTTATCCGTTTGTTTTCTGTGGAGTATGTAGTTATCAACCTTATTTCTTGTTTAGGCAAATCCATATTAGGTGGAAGCTGTTTTTAGTGATCAAATCTGAACGTTCCAATTGTGCTGTTTTTTGTTCACATGCTGCCACCAATATTTTATTGTAATTTCGTCTTTTAAATCTATTCGATATTGATCTACTATTTTTTTGCCATTCTGCTTCCTGTAGAGCATATTCTTCTTACTCTCAAAAATTCGCCATATGGAATATTGTTAATTAAGCTCTTTTGATGATAGCTCTCCGCGTGGGAGAACGGCATTGTAGCAGTTTTCTGTAAAGACAGCATATATTGCAATAATGAAAAGATTTGATATAATGTAATCTGTAATCAAGTTTTGCGTATCAAATTATGGAATTGTTAAGTTATTATGTGAGATTAATTCCATGATGTATTTTAGCTTAAAAATGTGGTATCAAGGTTAGACGACAACACAAAGTATGTAGAAACTTCAAATACCATAATGCAACAGAGGGCCTTGACAGGAAGTGAGGTCACGATTGTTTAAATATAACGGAAAGGCAATGGTGCTCTGTGTTTGACGGATTGTTCCCCATGAGCAAGGTCTCGGCTGAGACTGAAAGCGCGTTGGGGTTGTGTGTTGGCAGCTTTTGGAAATTAAACACCCCTGAACTACTAATGGATAATTGGTGCATTATTGTTTTTTTACTAAACTGAGCAGCGAGTGCGGGTGGAGACTAATCCCTGTCAAAAGGGATATTGTGGAGACATATATATATATATATATATATATATATATATATATATATATATATATATATATATATGTGTGTGTGTGTGTACCAATAACATAAAATCTAATAAAAAAGCATTCTATTATAAATTAAAACATTTAAAAATCTTCAAACTTAAATTTCCCACTCCAGTGAGTGCAACAGTATGGAAAGTGTTGGATAGCTGAGGGGTAAAAATGACTATTCCCACTACAGTGAGTGCAACAGTAGGGAAAGTGTTGGATAGCGGAGGGGTAGAAATTACTATTCCAACTCCAGTGAGTGCAACAGTAGGGAAAGTGTTGGATAGCGGAGGGGTAGAAATTACTATTCCAACTCCAGTGAGTGCAACAGTAGGGAAAGTGTTGGATAGCTGAGGAGTAGAAATGACTATTCCCACTCCAGTGAGTGCAACAGTAGGGGAAAGTGTTGGATAGCGGAGGGTAAACATTACTATTCCCACTCCAGTGAGTGCAACAGTAGGGAAAGTGTTGGATAGCGGAGGGAGTAAACATTACTATTCCCACTCCAGTGAATGCAACAGTAGGGAAAGTGTTGGATAGGGGAGGGGTAACAAAGACTATTCCCACTCCATGTGAGTGCAACAGTAGGGAAAGTGTTGTATAGTGGCGGAATAAAATTTACTATTCCCATTCCAATAATTGTAAAAGTAGGGAAAGTGTTGATAGCGGAGGGGTAAAAATTACTATTCCCACTCCAGTGAGTGCAACAGTAGGGAAAGTGTTGGATTTCAGAGGAGTAACAATTAATATTCTCACTCCAGTCAGTTCAAAATTAAAAATCAAACAAAATTTTAACAACAGTAAAAAATATTTAAAAAACAAAATAAATAAAATATATATATATATGTTAAAAATTCAAATACAAATACATTTAATAATAAAAAAATAAAATAAAGATATTATAATGTTAAAATACATATAACAAATACCTACAAATATTATTTAAATAAAATAAAAACAATTTCCAAACAAATAAATATTTTTATTCAAAAATTATTTAGAAACAAAAACATTAATTATTACATACATTTACTTTTTATTTCCTACCCTATAACACCACACAATTCACAACACACATCTAAATTAAAAAATGTACTTCCTCAACTAACATAATTAATTACCAATTAAATGATTATTATTAATTTTAAAAAACTCATAGAAATTATTTAACTTCCCACGCCTTACCCCTATAATCCCCACAACCCACAGTTAAAATTAAACTATAAAAAAGTATTACACAATTAAAACATATTTTCAATTAAAAACTAATAGTATTTAACAACTAATTATAAAGTAAGTAAAATTAATTTACTCCCCACACTGTACCCCTTAAACAATAAAACCCACACACAAAAAATATAGACAAATAACCTAATTAAATAAATATTAATGATCAACTAATTTTTAATTAATTAAACAAAAATTACTTCCCACCCTTTACCCCTATAAACCCCACAACCCACACCTAAAAATAATTACACAAATTCCATATTTAATTTTCAATTACTTAATTAATATTAATTAACAACTAATTAATAATTAATTAGACATAAATTACTTCTCACCCTTTACCCCATAAACCCCACAACCCACACCTAAAAGAAATCACACAATTACTAAAATTAATTATCAATTAATTAGTTAATATAAATTAACAACTAATTATCAATTAATTAAACATAAATTACTTCCCATCCATTACCCCTATAAACCCCACAACCTGCACCTAAAATTAATTACACAATTTCCGTAATTAATTTTCTATCAATTAATTAATATTAATTAAGAATTAATTATTAATTAATTAAAAATAAATTACTTCCCACCCTTTACACCATAAACCCACAACCCACACCTAAAAAATCACACAACTACCATAATTTACTATCAATTAATTAGTTAATACAAATTAACAACTAATTATTAATTAATTAAACATAAATTACTTCCCACCATTTACCCCTATAAACCCCACAACCCGCACCTAAAAATTAAACCAATTTCCATAATTAATTTTCAATCAATTATTTAATATCAATTAACAACTAATTATGAATTAATCAAAAATAAATTACTTCCCACCCTTTACCCCGTAAACCCCACAACCTGCACCTAAAAAAAATTACACAATTACAATAATGAATTATCAATTAATTAAGTAATATTAATTAACAACCAATTAATTAATAATTAATTACAAATAAATTACTTCCCACAATTAATCGCTATAAAATCTAAATTAAAGAAATAAAAAATTATCATTAATTTATTATAATTACATTACTTCCCACCCTATTTCCCTATAAACCCACAACCCGCTACTGGAACTAAAAAATGCACAAGGTGAAGCAATGCAACT